>CACSLK010011299.1:8607177-8622764 GCA_902706635.1 Striga hermonthica | reverse complement strand
AAAAAAAAAGTGAACAACATACAGTTAAATAAACAAATTTCTAAAATGCATTCATTGATTGTGCAATGTAAATTTGTAATAAATGTCCATAGAAAAAGAGAGAACATGACTATTTGTAGTAACATATAAATATAATAGGCCTGAAAGTTCCATGCAATACACAAAGTCATCAATGGCTAGCTATGTATGAAAGTTCCATTCAAGCCCACCATTCAAGAAGTCTTCAAATGATACCTCCACCAATCCTTCACATTTCACACCATTTTGTCAATGGTGGTGTGCTATTTCATATCTATAAATAGGCTTGTTATTTCATTCATTCAAATCATCCAAGAGTGTGATCAATCAACCTTGAGAGTGTTGAAACACAACCAAGAAAGAGTTGTGGAGAATTTGAGAGTTTTTTGTTTAGAGTTTGTAAATCTCTTGTGTTTTTATTCTTGTGAGTAATAAATACTTGTTTTTCTCTCAAATATGTTTATGATCTTGGGATGATACCACAACAAGTGGTACCAGAGCTTGGTTTGAAGCTTTCGAGCTTATTTTCGAAATTTTTCGAGGCTCTGTAGAAATTTCGAGTTTCTGCGCTGTGCTCGAAATTCAATTTCGAGGACACCGTTAGATTCGTCTCGTCGAAACGGTCACGGTGATATCTTACAGGCGAAAAACAGACACCGAAGCTGCCCCGAAAAGCCTCCGCAAATTCTGAAAAAAAAAAGAATAATCTTGAGGAAGAAGATGATGATGTGTCGCCACATCATCTGACACGTCATCGCCACGTCAGCAAGGAAGGCCCAGTCAGCAGCCCAGTGAGCTGCTGCATCAGCAGTCCAGTCAGCCGCCAGGTCAGCGCTCCAGTCAGCTGCCACATCAGCAAGTCAACGCCACATCATCGGTTGACTGCCACGTCATCAATAAAAAAACTACCCCCCCATTTTCGACTGTTCCGGACGCAACAGTGTTGTCTGTTTTTCAAAATTCCACTCCGATTTGTCCCAAACAGATCGTTGAAGGTATAAAATGGCCATGGAAGAGTCAACTTCTTCTTCTGGAGCTATGATTATGCTCACGGCTACCAACTATACGCTGTGGAAACCTAGGATGGAAGATTTCCTCAGCTGTAAAGAGCTCTTTGATCCAATAGAGCTGAAAGATATTAACCCTGATCCGTCCAAGGCATTAGAATGGAAGAAAATCAATAGAAAAACTATTGGTCAAATCCGACAATGGATTGATCATAGTGTCTTCCATCATGTTGCACAAGAAACCGACGCATATGTCCTTTGGAGGAAGCTGGAGGACATGTACCAAGCCAAGACCGCTCGGAATAAGGCCTTATTGATGAGGCGCTTAGTCAATATGAAGTTGAAAAGTGGAACTTCTGTTGCCGAGCATACCAGTGAGTTCCAGAGCCTGTAAATCAGCTATCTTGTGTGGAGATGCCGCTTGGAGATGAAATGCAATCTCTGCTACTTCTTAGTTCCCTTCCTGATAGCTGGGAAACACTCGTTGTTACTCTCAGCAACTCAGCCCCAAACGGCAAACTTTCCATGTCCGTTGTCAAGGATGTCTTATTCAATGAAGAGGCAAGAAGGAAAGACATGGGCACAGATCAGACCCATGCCCTTATGATGGAGAATCGAGGAAGACCACAAGGTAAGCAACAAAGAAGCGGTAGAGGGAAGAGCAGGGGTAGAAGTAAGGGGAGGCAATCAGATGATCGGAGATCACATGTGTGCTATCATTGTGGTCTAGAAGGTCATATGAAGAAGAATTGCTATAAATGGCTCGAGGAGCAGGGCAAGAGCAATTCTCAACTGAAGAATAGTTCTCAGCAGAAGAACAAGGGCAAGAGTGGTGAAACTCTTATCGCTGTCTCAGGTGATGTAGCATATTGCTCTAACCATGGTGAGACATGCCTTCATGTCTCAAGAGAAGACATGGAATGGGTGGTAGATACTGCAGCTTCCTATCACGTTTCTCCCAACAGGAAATACTTCACAACATACCAAGCTGGAGACTTTGGATCGGTGAAGATGAGAAATTCCAGCTTCTCTCAAATTGCTGGAATTGGTGATATCCAGGCAACGACAGGAACCGGGAGTACAATCTTCTTGAAGGATGTCAGGCATGTGCCAGATCTTAGGGTGAATCTTTTGTCAGTGGTGGCTCTTGACAAAGAAGGATATGAAAATCACTTTGGCGGAGGCACATGGAAGTTGTCAAAGGGTGTTCTAAAAATTGCCCGAGGACATGTTTGTGGGACGCTGTACAAAACACATTTGAAGATCAGTACAGAAAGTCTCAATGTCGCAGAGGAGGTTTCCCATGATCTATGGCACCAGAGACTCAGCCATATGAGTGAGAAAGGGCTGACTACCCTGATGAAGAAGGATCTTATCAAGGTTGATAAGAGTGCCACGATGGGTTCTTGCAGTCATTGCCTGTTCGGCAAGCAGCATAGAGTCTCATTCAATACAAGTTCAACAAAGAGATCAGAGTTGTTAAGCTTGGTACACTCTGATGTTTGCGGTCCCATGGAGGTTGAATCACTGGGTGGAAGCAGATATTTTCTGACTTTCATTGATGATGCTTCTCGAAAGGTGTGGGTATATTTCCTGAATACGAAGGACCAGGTGTTTGAGTACTTCAAGGAATTTCACGTCATGGTGAAACGTGAAACAGGAAAGAAGTTGAAATGTCTCCGATCTGATAATGGAGGTGAGTATACTTCCAAAGAGTTCGATGCATATTGCAGGACATATGGAATTCGACATGAGAAGTCAGTACCACGGACCCCTCAGCACAACGGTGTTGCTGAAAGAATGAATCGGACTATCATGGAGCGTGTCCGAAGCATGATGAACATGGCTAAATTACCAAAGCCATTTTGGGGAGAAGCTGGCAAGACCACATGTTATCTAATCAACCGATCACCTTCTGTTCCATTAAATTTTGAAGTTCCAGAGAGAATATGGACTGGTAAGGATCCGACATACTCACATCTCAGAGTATTTGGTTCTGTAGCATATGCACATAAGAGCTCAGGAAGAAGCTCGATGCGAGGTCAATCCCATGCATTTTCATTGGTTATGGAGATGAAGAGTTTGGATACAGATTTTGGGATCCAAAGGAGAAAAAGTTGATCAGAATTAGGGACGTTGTGTTTCAAGAAAATTTGACAATAGAAGATATCGAAAAAGGCCCAAGATGTCTCAGAAGTCAAATGTGGGTGCTCAAGTTTCAGATGAAGCACCAGAATTATTCCGGAGAAACAATGAAGATGATGTACCAGAAGAAGACGAGGAAACGGAGGAGAGTGAAGAGCAAGGGGAGCAACAATCCATCTTTCCAGAGCAAGGGGGGCCACAACCCATTTTGCCAGACACCAATGTTGGAAGTTCTTCTCAGATGGTTCCACCCACTCGTAGATCTGAACGGGGTCATATACCATCAAAAAGGTACTCATCATCTGAATACATTCTATTGGCAGAAGATGGAGAACTAGAGAGTTTTCAAGAAGCCATATCTCATAAGGATAAAGAAAAATGGATGGTTGCGATGCAAGAAGAGTTAGATTCTCTGTAGAAAAATCAAACTTATGAGATTGTTAAACTTCCAGAAGGGAAAAAGGCTTTGAAAAATAAATGGGTGTTCAAGCTGAAGAAAGATGCAAATGGACAAGTGGTGAAACACAAAGCTCGATTGGTAGTCAAAGGCTTTCAACAGAAGAAAGGGATTGATTTTGACGAGATCTTTGCACCAGTTGTCAAGATGACCTCAATTCGAGTCATACTTGGCTTGACAGCAAGTATGAATTTAGAGTTTGAACAGATGGATGTGAAGACAACTTTTCTTCACGGAGATTTGAATGAAGAAATCTATATGCAGCAGCCAGAAGGTTTTGAGGTTTCAAGTGAGAACCTCGTGTGCAAGCTATCTAAAAGCTTGTATGGTCTGAAGCAAGCACCAAGGCAGTGGAATAAGAAGTTTGACTCATGCATGAAGAGTCAAGGTTACAAGAAGACTACTGCAGATGAGTGTGTTTATATCAAGAGATACTCAGACGGAGCTTTCATAGTTCTTCTACTGTACGTCGACGACATGTTGATCGTTGGAAATGATGCAGAGAAGATAAGCCAACTGAAGAAAGAACTTTCTAAGTTTTTTGATATAAAAGATTTAGGAAAGGCTCAACAGATTCTTGGGATGCAGATTACTCGAGACCGAGAGAACGGTAAGTTATGGTTATCTCAAGAGAAGTATATTGAGCGAATACTTGAAAGATTTAATATGAGTGATGCCAAACCAGTGAGTATTCCACTTGCAAATCATTTCAAGTTGAGCAAGAGATTATGTCCAACATCCAAGGAAGAGATGGGGGAGATGTCTATAGTGCCATATTCTTCAGCAGTTGGAAGTCTGATGTATGCAATGCTGTGTACAAGGCCAGATATTGCTCATGCAGTGGGTGTAGTAAGTCGTTTTCTTTCTAACCCCGGGAAAGAGTTTTAGGAGGCAGTCAAATGGATTCTCAGATACTTGAAGGGTACTTCTAAGTTATGTCTTTGTTACGGGGGAGCTGATCCAGTCTTGGAAGGATATACTGATACTGATATTGCCGGAGATATCAATTGTCGAAAGTCTACTTCGGGCTATGTCTACACTTTTGCAGGGGGAGCAATTTCTTGACAATCAAGATTGCAGAAGTGTGTTGCTTTATCCACAACAGAAGCTGAATATATTGTTGCCACTGAAGCTGGTAAAGAAATGTTGTGGCTAAAGCGCTATCTCCAAGAACTTGGGATTAAGCAGAAAGAGTACGAGGTATATTGTGATAGTCAAAGTGCTATCGACTTAAGCAAGAACTCTATGTACCATGCCCGCACAAAGCATATTGATGTTCGGTATCACTGGATATGCGAGAAGATTGATCAACAGCTGTTGAAACTAGTGAAGATCAATACAAAGGAGAATCCATCAGATATGTTGACAAAAGTGGTTACACTGGATAAGCTTAAGCTATGCAGAGACATAGTAGGGACGCTTATTCAGAACTTGCATGGAAAGGGGAGAATTGAAAGTTCCATGCAATACGCAAAGTCATCAATGGCTAGCTATGTGTGAAAGTTCCATTCAAGCCCACCATTCAAGAAGTCTTCAAATGATACCTCCACCAAACCTTCACATTTCACACCATTTTGTCAATGGTGGTGTGCTATTTCATATCTATAAATAGGCTTGTTATTTCATCCATTCAAATCATCCAAGAGTGTGGTCAATCAACCTTAGAGTGTTGAAACACAACCAAGAAAGAGTTGTGGAGAATTTGAGAGTTTTTTGTTTAGAGTTTGTAAATTTCTTGTGTTTTTATTCTTGTGAGTAATAGAAACTTGTTTTTCTCTCAAATATGTTTATGATCTTGGGATGATACCACAACAAGGCCTGCATATAAAACATTAGAAATGAAATTGTAAATATAATGACATAATTTCAGTAAACAGAACATCCACATATATCACAGTACTGCTAATGAAGTGATTGATTTATTCTTACAAAATCAGCTTTTATGATATAGTAGTTATAGTAATACGTGTGATAGCAGAGCAACAAATATGTCTGTAAATAATGAATAAAGATTATAAATTTTTTATTTTATTTTCAACAAAGTTCACCATGAAATAATGTTAATAAATTAGAGAATTGTATCTGAGCAGATATTTAGTCCTACAATAATGTAGAACTCGACGAAGAGGGTTTAGCGTAGTGGCGCATACCTCGCTCGCTTATCTCATATCCCGAGTTCGAGTCACTGGGAGGGGAATTGGGGAACCAGTATTAATCCTCCTATAAGAAAGAGAAAAAAACAATAATGTAGAACTCAAATATTGTGTGAACAAAAGAGTGGAGCATGATTTAGTGTGTACTGAATCTTCATAACCTACTATCGACTGGGATAGTTTCTGGAATTAAGATTCCAGAAAAGGTACTCTCTAAGTTTTACCCGGTGGCGAACTTGCAAGCAAAAGAGAGACTGATTCATGGAGGCTCCATTTGAAAAAACAAAAAAGAAAACAAAAAATCAGAAAAAAGCTCAAACAATTCATTGAGGAGCTCAAGCCATTAGATTATCCAAACAAGTTCAAATCCCATTGCAATCATAAATACAGATTCAAATCTACAAACTAAAATCCACCACACCAAATTCCATAAAAACATTGGATGGGCATAATTCCATTTATGCTAGGATACTTCTCACATATTATCAGTTACAATAGAACTATATGTGGGGTCCAGCCCAAAAGAAAACCATGTGAAGAAAAAGGAATCAAATGCTGGCAGGCAGCTCACTAATAGTCTTGGTTGTTGTGCCAACAATTATTGAAAAGAAAATGGAAGGAAAAAAGCTGCAATCATTCATGCGTAGCATTTGCCATCTATAAATAGAGCGCATTCTGCAGAGCTGAAAATGCACCAAGCTGAGAAGAAAAAATGAGCACGAGAGTACATAAATAATATTTATGTGTGTGTTATTTTTCAGTGAGATAAAAATAGAGTGTTTGAGTAAATCCTGTGAGTGTGAAAAATACACCGGGTTGGGTATCAACTTTATTACTCCTTGTTTAGGAGTGGGGTTCTCACTGGGTCACTATATTTTACATTTCTAGTGTAAGGGAGTGTGAAAAGATGTTGTAATTATCTTAAAAATATAGTAGAATTGTTCGGTGGTTGTCCCGTGGTTTTTTCTCTATTTGGAGGTTTTTCCACGTTAAATCTTGGTGTCTTATTTCTTGCATATTTTATTTATTTGGGATATTCTTAGTATGCTCTGTGGTCGCAGTTTAATCTGAACTTCCACATCAGAAAAGAATTATTCATGTTTTATTGCAAGAGATTTTCTTTTGTCATTCTTGAGTTGCTGGGATTGGGATTAGTGTTTACCATTTTACTTTGATATTTTAATTTACATCTTCCGCATTGCGCATCTGAGCCCAACAAGTGGTATCAGAGCTCAAGTTGGGCTCTGTACCAACCAGTGTAAATTAAATGGAGGAGAACGTGGGTACCATGGTGAAGCTCACAGCAACAAATTACTCCATTTGGAAGCCAAAAATGGAGGACATACTTTTCTACAAAGATCTGTACGATCCTGTAGAAAAGGTAGACAACAAGCCAGATGATGTGAAGGATGAAGATTGGAAAAAGTTACACAGAAAGGCTGTCAGTTTAATCCGGCAGTGGGTGGATATCAGCATATTCCACCATGTTGCCACAGAGTCGAAAGCCCATACTCTGTAGAACAAAATTGAACAAATGTACTAGAGGAAGACTGCACAGAATAAAGCTTTCGTCATTAGAAAGCTTGTAAATCTAAAATATCGGGATGGAAGATCAGTTTCAGAACACTTGAATGAGTTTCAAGACATGGTGAACCAACTTATCACCATGGAAATGAAACATGATGAAGAGCTGCAGGCGCTGTTACTTTTAAGTTCTTTACCGGATAGCTGGGAGACTCTGGTGGTCTCGTTAAGCAACTCTGCTCCTGAGGGAAAACTGACTTTGACCCAAGTCAAAGACAGTATGTTTAATGAAGAAACAAGAAGAATAGACTCAGGGGCAAGAAGTTACCAAGCCCTGGTCACAGAAACCAGGGGGAGAAGTAAAAGCAGAGGCCGAAATAGCAAATCCAGAGATAAATCATAATCTCAACCCAGGAGAAAATTCAAGTGTTAACACTGCGGTGAAGAAGGGAATATTAAAAGAAACTGCAAAGCCTGGAAGAACAGAGGTTGGAGAAACAACAAGGCAGAGAACGATGAAAATACCGCAACTCCTGTGATTAGCGGGGAAGTGGTGTTGCTCTCTGTTGAAGAAGAAGAGTGTCATGTTGCTGATTCATGTGTTGAATGGGTCATTGACTCAGCAGCATCATACCATGCAACCTCTCACAAGGAATTCTTTTCTCTATACAAAGAAGGAGACTTTGGTAGAGTAAAGATGGGCAACAACAGCATTTCAAATATTGTGGGAGTTGGTGATGTGTGCATTCAAACCGATATTGGGTGCACAATAACACTGAAGGACGTACGACATATACCAGACTTACGTCTGAATCTGATCTCTGTGCATGTATTGGATCTAGCAGGCTATACTAACAGTTTTGGTAACGGCACGTGGAGGCTTACCAAAGGATCATTGTTAGCTGCTAGAGGTACAGTGAGATCGACACTATACAGAACTCAAGTGAAGCTGATCAAGGGTGGATTGAATGCAGTCGAAGATGATGCTTCGCCAAATTTGTGGCACAAAAGACTGGCTTATATTGGTGAAAAAGGATTACAGATTTTGGCAAGAAAGTCCCTCATCCCATTTGCCAAAGATTCAAACTGAATCCTTGTGATTATTGTCTCTTTGGGAAGCATCATAGAGTGTCTTTCAGCAAGACCTCGAAGCTGAAAGAAAATGTGTTGGAGATGGTGTATTCTGATGTATGTGGACCCATGGAAGTGGAGAGGCTCGGTGGTAGCAAATATTTCGTGACATTTATTGATGATACTTCACGAAAATTGTGGGTGTATTTCTTGAGAACGAAGGGTGAAGTTTTTCAGTACATTAAAAGGTTTCATGCTATGGTGGAGAGACAGACTGGTAAACCTTTGAAGTGTCTTCGCTCAGATAATAGAGGCGAGTATACTTCCCATGAATTCAAGAATTATTGTGTCGAGCATGGCATCAGACATGAGAAGACTGTACCTGTAACCCCACAACATAATGGTGTGGCTGAAAGAATCAACAGAACCATTATGGAGAAAGTGAGGTGCATGTTAAGAATGGCTAAGCTACCTAAGCCATGCTGGGGTGAAGTCGTTCTAACGGCGTGCTACCTGATCAACCGATCTCCATCTGTTTTTTTGAGCTTTGATATCCCTGAGAAAGTATGGTCCAGATGTGATGTTAAATACTCTCATCTAAAGGTGTTTGGATGCATAGCTTTTGCTTACGTTAGCAAGGAACATAGACGAAAACTTGATGATAAAGCCATTCCTTGTACATTTCTGGGCTATGGAGATGAGGAATTTGGCTACAGGTTATGGGATCCAAAAAATCGAAAAATTATCAGAAGCAGAGATGTAGTGTTCCATGAGCAAGAAACTATGTCTGATTCTACTTCACCAGAAATCAGAGAACCAAGTGGAAAAGTGGATCTTTCACCTATCAAACCTCCTGGAGATGCCACAGCAGGGGGAGAGTGTGATGGAGAACTCAGAGTTGATGATGAGCTAACAATAGAAGATGGTGATGGTGAAGGTGTTGAGCAGGAAGATCTCGAAGCTCCACCTCAGCTCAAGAGATTAAACCGAGCGATCCAACCATCTACGAGATACCCTAGTTCCACGTACATTACCATCACTGAAGAAGGGGAGCCAGAAAGCTTTGAAGAAGTTCAGACTCATAAGGATAAATCCCAGTGGATGAAAGCCATGCAAGAAGAAATGGATTCACTGGTAAAAAATGAAACTTATGAGCTTGTGAAGCTTCTAGAAGGCAGAAAAGCCTTGAAGAATAAATGGGTGTTCAAGCTTAAGAAAGATGGTGACAAGCTGTTGAAGTACAAGGCTCGATTAGTCGTGAAAGGATTTGGACAAAAGCGAGGAATAGACTTTGATGAGATATTCTCTCCAGTTGTAAAGATGAGCTCTATTCGAGTAGTACTCGGATTGGTGGCTAGCTTGGATCTGGAGCTTGAACAACTAGATGTGAAGACTGCATTTCTTCATGGAGATCTAGATGAAGAAATATACATGGAGCAACAGAAGGATTTGAGAGGACCGGAAAGGAGCACATGGTTTGCAGATTGAAGAAGAGCTTGTATGGATTGAAACAAGCTCCTAGACAGTGGTATAAGAAGTTTGACTCGTTTATGGCGAGCAATGGATATACCAAGACTGATGCAGATCACTGTGTGTTTGTTAGGAAATTTTCAGGTGATAAAATCATTATCCTTTTGCTATATGTAGATGATATGTTGATAGTGGGACAGGATATGAAGTGGATTGGTGATCTGAAGAAGGATTTAGCAAAGTCCTTTGAAATGAAGGATAGGCCCTGCGAAACAATTTTTGGGCATGCAGATAATGCGAGACCGATAATCCAAGAGGTTATGGTTATCGCAAGAACGGTATGTGAATCGGATTTTGGAGAGATTCAACCTGAAAACTGCTAAGCCAGTTAATACGCCGTTGGCTAATCACTTCAAGCTCAGCAAACAAAGTTGTCCTACGAGTCAAGAAGATAAAGAAGCTATGGCAGGTGTTCCATACTCCTCGGCAGTCGGGAGTTTGATGTATGCCATGGTATGTACCAGACCAGATATCGCTCACGCGGTTGGAGTTGTTAGCAGGTATCTTTCCAATCCTGGGAAGGATCATTGGGAAGCTGTGAAGTGGATCTTGAGGTACCTAAAAGGCAGTGCAAATAAGTCCTTGAGCTTCAGCAAGGAAACCCAGTTCTTGAAGGTTATACAGATGCAGATATGGCAGGTGATCTGGATAGTAGAAAATCTACTTCAGGGTTTGTGTTTACATTTGCAGGAGGAGCTGTATCTTGGCAATCTAAATTGCAGAAATCTGTTGCCTTGTCGACCACCGAAGCAGAGTATATTGCAATGACAGAAGCATGCAAAGAAATGTTTTGGTTGAAGAGGTTTCTTCAACAATTGGGAATGAAGCATGAAAGGTGCGATATCCATTGTGATAGTCAGAGCGCATTGGATTTAAGTAAGAATGCGATGTACCACTCTCGAACGAAGCACATTGATGTAAGATATCATTGGTTGCGACAAGTAGTGGAAGAACAACAGTTCAAGTTGGAAAAGATTCACACTGACAAGAATCCTGCTGACATGATGACGAAAGTTGTAACAGGAGGAAAGCTTCAGCTTTGTGCCGAGTTGATCAGCATGGAATGCATTTGAAGAACTGTAGTATATTTCCCTTTGGCTGGAGGGGGGGAATTGTGGGGTCCAGCCCAAAAGAAAACCATGTGAAGAACAAGGAATCAAATGCTGGCAGGCAGCTCACTAATAGTCTTGGTTGTTGTGCCAACAATTATTGAAAAGAAAATGGAAGGAAAAGAGCTGCAATCATTCATGCGTAGCATTTGCATCATAAAAATTTATAGTTATTTATCTTACTCTACAATGAAAATAAGTTTTATTAGAATTTCATTACGGAAAGAAATCAAAGTAAAAATGAATTCATGGTTGACATAATACATAACTAAATAACATGTTGAAATTTTATAGAATAGTTAGTATATTTTAATTTTATTATCCGACCATTAGTAAAATTATTTAATGTATCTGGTCATTATCTCTTAATAATAAGTTATATTAATTTGAAGAATAATTTTATGTATGTAATGAAATAAAGCTTAAGAAAAAATTATATTGACAAAGATTAATTTAGTAACTTGATTTTGCCTGATTAATAATTAGAAGAACAAAATTTACCTAAGCTGTTACGATTTTATATAAATATTTTATGATGAAAAGTCAATATTTGTAAATTTTTTTTAATATGGAAAGAAAGGAGAATATGTTTTTACGTTTATCTTTACCAAAATATTACCAACAAGAATCATGGAAAATCAATTTTGTAGCTTATTATAATTGGTATCAATGAAATTATTGTAGTGTTAATAATATTGTTCAAGGAAAGAATCTTTTTTTTTTTTTTATCATATTTGAATTGATCTGATTTGGAAACATTTATATGCAAACAAGTAACACATATTTAAAAATTTTCTAAATAAGCTATGCATTAAGTGTTCTCAGATTTTTTTCATACTATATATAGTAAATACTTATTATCTTTATAGGAGAACTAGTACAGATCCTGTGCGATGCACGGGGTGCACAAAATTAAGGTCATTTATCAAGTCGTATAATTATATAGATGAATAAAGAAAAATGTACGGGATATATATAGTACGTGACCTGTAATAGACCAAAATGTGAACACGGGTGATACATGAGATGCACAATTTTAAGGTCATTTATTAGTACAGAGTCGGTGTGATGCACATGGTGCACAATTTTCTAGTATGTGTAATACAAATACATACAGTATGCACGGGACATAAGCATTAAATGAGTTATTTTTATAGAGCTTGCCCGTTAAGTAGCTCGTGAACACGAGTTCACAATTTGTAGTACGTACTATAAAATCAGAACATATTTCCATACAATTAGAGAATAAATAAAGCATTTTTTATTTTAGTAAAGATTTACGTACTTTTTTTTACATAAGGATGTTATGGGATTTTTTATGTTAAACCGATTTTATGGGATATAATACAAATACAGTTAAAGGATTGAACAAAATCAGAACAGATTTATATACAATTAGATAATAAGAAAGAATTAGATAAGGAAAAGAATAAATTAGATAATGAATTTTGAATCTACATTTTTTTAGTATAGATAGACTTTATGTACAAATTTTGACTTCACAATTTTTATGAGATTTGTTTTGACAATATCAAAGACAAACATTGAAGACTGTTTCTATTAACATTTACACTGTGCGTTTATTTTTTTTTATTTTTTTTTTGGCAAAATATTCTTTTTAAGTGTGATATATAAATATTAAAAATATTTAAAATATTTTAATAAAAACATCTAAAATATTCTATATTATTCACAAATAATGTGTGAATCTACTAAAATTTTTCTAAACTACCCGTAAGGAAAATATGTATAAAAATTCTTCATTTAACCTCCATATATGTATATATAGAGAGAGCAAATGTGTAAAAAAAATCATACAAATAATATTTAAAAGTATCTAATATATTAGTAATTAGACAAGTAAAATTTAGATTTTTAAAAAATCTATAAAGATAATTAGAGCTGTCAAAAAAGCCCGCAGCCCGCGAGCCGGCTCGCCCCGCCCCGCAAAAGGAGCGGGTTGGTCTAGGATTTTAAAGGTCCGTTGGGGAGCGGGCCTAAATGGGCCAGCCCGCACGGGCCGCGGGCCAAGACGGGGCGGGGCGGGCTAGCCCGCGGGCTGGCCCGTCAATATTAAACAAAAAAAAAAAAGAAAATTACTCAAAACACTATCAATTAGGCTTTTTATTACATATTAAATATCAATTTAAAAATTATTGCAGTATTAAACAAATTCTACCTTTTATTTGCAGATATGCCACAAAAGTTATTATACAGTTTTTTTGAATGAAAACGCTCCCCGATAAAAAAGGTAATGATAAATCTTCATTCTCTCTCCCACAACTATATTGCGTCTGATTTGTTTCAAACCCTATATTCTCTCAATCTCAACAACAATGGCGAAGACAAAATTTGGGAGAAGCCCATCTGTCGGGGACGAAAATTTCACACATCGGAGGTCGAGTTCCCGTCTACGGGATATCAATTTAAACAAGCACCCATCCCTTGTGCAAAAGAAACTGCGGTTCGACAAGAAAGTGGCGAGATCTGGAAAAAATATGAAGTTATCGGATTCCGATTTTGAGGATGAAATTCAAGCCAATGTGAGTGACAGTGAAGAATGTTCCGTCGACGAAGAAGAAGACGACAAAGTAATTAAAGAAAAATCTAAGAAACGCAAAATTCGTGGTCGTCCTCTACATAAACCATGTGTCGATTCGAGAAATCCCGTTGAGGAATTGAACATAAGTGAAAGCTTTAAGGTAATTCTTCTGTTTTTTTCGAATTTCATTTTTTCCCTCTGATTGTCTATAATTAATATATGAATGTGTTTCATGTTTGTACTCATTGTGTTGATTTTCAATTTAAACCATTTTTTTGCTTTTCTGTATAGTCATAGTCAATGCAGCAGCAAAAGCTCATAGTGAAATTCATTGTGTTGATAGTCAATTAAAATCTCTTTTTTCAATTTTTTTCAATGTCGAATTGTTATTATTTTTAATTTTTTTTGGGGAAGTTTGTCTGCTGGTAGTAAGTAACTTTGTCAATTGAAATTCTTTTTTTTTTTTTTTTTTTTTTTTTTTTTTTTTTTTTTTTTTTTTTTTGCTGTCATTGTCATATTGCAAGTAATTGATTAATATTAATTCATAATGCTCATAGTATCTTTTCATATTGTTGGAAAAAGTCCATTAATTCATTATTCATATTATTTAATGTTTGCTACATAACATGTATATGGTAACTATCATATAGCAGGAAATAATTTTTTTTTTTTATTAATTGCATCTTTATTTATGTTACAGGAATGGGAATTACTTATACCATATCCGAGGAATATAAATGCCAAAATTATGAGCAGTAACGATAATAGCAAGGATGGGTCGACCATCAATGAAATTAAAAAAATGCTTACTCCCCAGCAGCTCGAGATTTTTAGGAGTTCGGCATTTGGTAAGTTTCTCGATCTTCCATTGTGCAAGGTACAAATCCAGTTGGTCAACCATATACTTTTACGAGAGGTCTATCAGTCTAGGAGCAATGAAATTTGGTTTGACTTTGGAGGTAAATTACTTCGTTTTGGGATAGACGAGTTTGCCCTCATAACTGGTCTTAAGTGTATCGGGTCTTGCAAAAAACTGAACATCCCAAAAGTCCAGCAAGGCCTCTACGACAAGTATTTTGCTGAGGTTGGCCTAAGTCGTAACTGCATAAGGTGGCAGTTTTTAAAAAGGTCATGGAAATCCGACGATGATGCGGTTAAATTTGCTAAGTTACATTTTCTAGGAAATTTCTTAATGGGATCGCAGGATACACATCGTGTGGAAAGATGCTACCTTAATGTTATTGATGGCTCGGAATTTGATGAATACCCTTGGGGAGTTGATGTTTTTGAGTTTACAATGCAATATCTGAAGAAGTCCATTCGAAACAGGCAACAGATGCACAACAATGTTAAGACAGATGGTTCAGGTTACCTATACCGATGTTATGGACTTATACTTGCCCTTCAGATATGGTTCTATGAAATTTGCAAAACTGCGGATGGCATGGTATGCAAATCACTCCAAGGTCAACCTATACCTAGATTGCTCAGGTGGGAAGTTCGGGACAGCTTTAACCGACTTTTTATAGAGAGGGCCTTCTCAAATTTGGATTCAAGCAAGGTATTTTTATTACATCAAATTATATGTAATCAATACATATATATGATATATACAAAGTTTGTTGTTGTTTTTATAGTAAATAATGTTACGTAATTCTTTTTTTTTCACAGTTTAAAAATGTTTCACCTACCCCGGCGGAGAAGCAAGCTTTGTTGTTGGGACCATTTTTCAACAACAAAAATGAATTCATTAAGAATGATTCCCAGTTTTATGGTAAATCACAAAACACCAATGACTCTGAAGTAATCAATCGCATGAATTCAATTTCAAGGGATCTCGATAACTTGAAGCAACTGTTCTTTGACTTTTCAAAGCGGGTTATTGCTGAACTTGAACTGTTCAAGGAGACATTCATTGTAAGTATGCTTTATATTTGAATCTTTGTTTACTTTGAACTATTACCACTGAATCTATTACATGCATATATGTTTAGAATATAAACTAATACACTCCACATATATATATATATA
>CACSLK010011299.1:8580325-8592477 GCA_902706635.1 Striga hermonthica | reverse complement strand
CTCTCTCTCTCTCTCTCTCTCTCTCTCTCTCTCTCTCTCTCTCTCTCTCTCTCTCTCTCCACTCACGTCACAATTAAATCTTCTCTCTCTCTCTCTCCACTCACTTCACAATTAAATCCTCTCTCTCACACACACATATATACTTACAGTAATAAAAACACTCAGCAAATCTCACATACGCACGCACACACATTACATGATTTACATCCGCCGCCGACCATCGTATGTGAGTGGGACCCCGACCACCGCCATGAAATCCGTCGTTTGTCGTCGTCCACTGGCCAATGCTTCCTTCAGACGAGATCTCTGCCATCGGCGCCGTTTACTGAGAGTATCCACTTCGAGCTTCCAAATTCTCCAGCGACGCGAGGGTACCGACTGAGGGTATCCACTGCCAGATTCTCCAGCTACAGGCCAAGTGCAACCACCGTCGCGGCCAAATTGCTCCTCCATGATGTTCGGCGACGAGAAGCGGGAAGGTGATATGGTGGAAGGCTGAGGCGGAGGCTGAAGGCACACGATATGCGGCTGGCGGCGGCGACGAATTCAAGCGACGGGCGACTCGCCGGAATATGACAGTTATGGGGTGAGATTTTTGGGGTATTCTTTTGAGAATTAGACTAGGTTTAGGGACTCAATTGTAATTTTAAGAATTTTAGTTATATTTCAATTAAGCCCACATGCCAAATATGTAATTATTGAAAGTTGATAAAAAAATAAATTTTATGCTTTTTGTTATACACATATATGAAATTATTAATAAAAATAATATAAAATATAAAAATAATTCAAAATAATTTATAATAATAAACGAAATATATAATAATAATAATAGTTATTAATAAATTATTTAAATTATTTAAGTTAATTATTTATACAATTATATCAATTAATAAATTATTTTCGAATACACATAAATTATATGTCTTATAAATTATTGCACTTTATATAAAGCACTTTTGCACTATATAAAGTAACATATTGCACTTTATAAAACAACAAAATACACTTTATTAACCCGCCCCAGAATTAACGTCAATAATTTTAACAAAAAATACAACACAACATAAATTAAAAAAACCGGATCAACATAATGTTTTACCACACATTACATCATTTTTAAAAAAATTAAAAAAAATCACAAGCATACTATCATACCAAACGTACAATATTTTTTATTCATACACTGTTACACTGCACTTTATGAAACAATGCGTTGCACTTTACAAAATATCACATTGCACTTTACCATGACAATCCACAATTAAACGTCAATAATTCCCGCCAAAATACCACGCCATAAAAATAAAAAAAAAATTATATATATCTACATAATATCGGTAGTTCAGTTCGGTAACGACTTCATTTATTTATTTTTTTTTAAATGTTCATTATCTTTATTAAATGTTTGATCGATTGCACATTAATGTTGTATGTATTGCACGTTAGTGATTTCTAGATTGCACTATATCGACTGAACCCGATCGAACTAAGTTTTTTTGTTCGAGTTTTACATGTCAAATTAATTATCTATTTTTACCTTTCAAATATTAGTTTGTTTCGATTTCGTAACGACTTTATTTGAAAAATCGTAAATAATCGGTCCGAACAAACTATATAAATAATATTTTACTTTTACGTTTTTATACAATTTTTTTTTTTTTACGAAAAATTGGATATTTATCGATTTTTTATTAATTTCATACACATATGAAATTATTTTTAAAGTGCACACATATACACATTATAGTGCATTTAATGTGTAATTATTGTGCATAGATTAATAATCATTATATGATAAATTGCCATAAATAAATAAAAAAAATACATAAAATTAAATAAAAAATTGCAAAATAGCCCCCAAGTATGTTTAATTTCCCAAAACAAACCCCTACCACCAAACACTTTCAATCACTCAATTCATCCTCCCCCGCCACATTTTCCCATCACTCATCTAGTCCCTCCCCCTGCGCACGAGCCGCCGCCGCCGCCGCCGCCGCCGACAATTGGGAATCGCCGGTGTTACAGTATCGGCTACTCATTCTCCAGCCATTCCGGCGGACGTTACGGGTCGCGACCACCTCAAGGCAACCATTGGATCGACGACGGACTTCTCTTCAGAATATGACTAAGCTCGAGAGACGACGGAGCTTTGTCGGACTACTGATGTCCGGTTATGGCGGAGGGGACATCGCCGGCGGAGCTCTTGGGGGCGGTTGTGGTTGAGACGTCATCTCCGGCGGAGCTGTGTCGGGCTGTTGTTGACCTGGGCGATACGACGAATGTGCAGGAGGCGATGACGGCCATTGGCGGCGGTGGAAATCCGGCACATTTTCTCCGGCGAGATGGCGCCTTGTTAACAGTGAGATAGGGACGATGTGGATGTGCCCGACGGTCTTCAGGGATGTCGGATGCTGGTGCGACGGAGAGTGCGGCGGCGAGAGGGTGGTCCACCCTTGCTGTGTGCGTGTTGTGTGATGTGTGTGTGCGTGTGTGTGTTTGTGGGGGGAAGAAGACGATGGGATGGGTAGGTGGGTGTAAAAAATAAATATTATTTATATTGATATTAATGTATGTGGTGGTGGGTCCCACATCCTTGTTGGTTTGAATTAAATATCTAAACTACCCTTAATTATTGGTCAAGTACACATATTTGACCACAAGATGATCAAATAATTACCAACATGCCATTAATGATATACCATAGTTTGACTTCATCATAATCATTAATATAGTTAATCTCATGGTCCAAATTTATTCTTATTTCTTTCACTATGTATCATTCTCATATGATCTCTTCTCTAAATATATATATATATATATATATATATATATATATCATATATTAAATATTATATATCATAAAATACAAGAAAAATAATCATTAATAATCAAAACTATTTTTACTAATCAAGATTACATCATTGCTTTAATGTACGCAATTGCAATTATTAACTTTTGCATCTCACGGGCTACGTACTAGTAAGAATATATATTTCTTCATTACTTCATTTTGATACAAATATTTAACTTTTAAGTGCCCATGATGTTCATAATTGTTTTTTTTTTTCAGAAACGATAGGGATTTTATATAACTAAAACCCGCACAAATTACAATGAGAAAATAGCCAAAAGCTGAAAGATACAACCAAAGACTGAAAACACGGGGATGACAGATCCGAAGATCGCTTAGAGCCTAACCTAGCAACGCTAGAAGAATAAACTCACGACAACACGAAACATAAATAAAAAACTATTAACTCCCAAAGAGAAGACCAAAATGATCCCATCATGATAATACCCTCTCACACTCGGGCACCACAAGGGTCAACGACTCAAACCAAAAAAACCAGACCTAAACAAACAACAAAATCAAAACCACACAAAACAATAAAATAATAAATAAACAAACGAGCCCTTCCACAGTAGAAATATTGAGTCGAACCAGCGGATGAACAATCGATTTCAAAGAGAGATCCAAAGGCCCAGGAACTGCAATCAAAACTGTCGAAGCGCTTAGCTGAAGCCGAAACTAAGCCCAATACCGAACTCAAAAATGAACCATCCCCAGCCGGAGGAAACTGAACACTCCTTCACCATCTAACTCCACGGGCCCCACCCTGCTAACACCACTAGCCGAGTACAGACGTGTCGGCTCCCCTGAACCCAACAAAAGAGAACAGGGGAGAGAAGGGCAGACCTACGACCACCCTTACGCGAAGCGCCACGAGCCGCCTGAGCCTCGCCCCACCTTCTAACCAACACACCACCCAACGTCTTTCAAACTCCAGGACGCTGGTGACCGAAACCCGCGATACCTGACCTGGAAAAAGGAAGGTCGTTTGAATCCTAGCAACTGCCATCGTGGGTCCTTGGGAGACGCGTTACATCAGAGAGAGGGGGTGAGTCGCTGAGGGCGACCACTGGCCAAAGCCTCGAATTCATCGAGGAAGGCGAACTGAAGAGGAAGAGGAGGGAAGACGAGCCAACGATTTGGGGAGAAGAGGAATGTTTGTTATTAACTCCTGAATAGATTAAATATTCTATTTAATTTTGACAAAATAAATATATATTAAATAAATGAAATGATACTTCATAAAAAAAATTTGTAGAATTGGGAATAATATTAAAAAATATTTTCTTATTAATATAAATAGAAGTATGACATTTGAATTTGATAGTAAAAACTTGCATTTCAACAGAACGCATAACAATTAGGTTGCCGCCTCACACTTCAATTTGTTAAAAAAACAAAAAAGAAAAATGGTAAAATTTACGGTTGAAAACTTGAAACGAAGATAAAGAAACTGCAAAGAAAAGCCAACATTGTTGTGAAAAAAAAAATTGTCTAGTTTTATCCTCCTATATATAATTCTCGAATGTATTGTGCCTAAGTGGCAGACTCGCATGCTTAGGATCCTAGTTGTCGAAATTTCATGCTTCATTATTTGGCTTGGATATATTTTAATTTTATTCCAATTCAAAAATAATTAGGTCCGAATTGTCATAAATATGTTGATAATTTATGATCATTTTAGATGTATTAATTGTATTTTAATATAATTTCTTATTATAACCATTGAATTGTAAATCCTCCCTATATATTATTTCCGAATGCGCTGAGCCTACGTGGCTGCTTCTGGTGCTTCAAAATCCTACTTGGCAAAAAATCATGCTTCGTAATTAGGTTTGGACAAATAATATTGATATATTAACAATTAATAATTTAAGTTTGGACATTCCATAAATATTATTTAGCTAACTTAGGTATTTTTAATATCACTTGTACTAATATAACCCTTTATTTCTTTGTAATTTTAGGCACTAAGTGACTAATATATCCCTGACTTTTGATTTGTTTCCTTCAATTAGTTATTGAATTACAAGTGTATTTTAAAAGTTAATAACTATTGTATTTCTTATCGGTTTTATACTTTTATATATATAATATATCAAATTAATCATCTTTTGATGATCTTCGATTTGACATCCAAAATATATTTATCTTTCTAATAATAAAAAATAAAATTTATTAAAATTCATTAGAAAAATAAAATTATTTATCAATTGATATATTTATGTTTAATGTACTTATATGTTGTAAGTTTAAAAAATTATTATAATATAACACATGTAAGTTGCACAAATAAAAAGTGTCATACTAAATATATAATAATATGTATATTTTTATAAAAGATATTTAAATTTTCAACTACTTTTTCTCATTAATTTTAGGTTTTAAGAAATAATTAGCAAGCACCCGTGTAATACACGTGCGTTGTACTAGTGTATTTTAAATAACTTTTGTTTTTTTTTTATGGTTTTACATATATAATATATCAAATTAATCATTTGAAGAGCTATGATTTGACACCGATATTGTATGTATAAAACAAATAAATTATATTTATCTTTAGTTAACAATATTCTTATTGTATAAAAAGATTAAAAAATAAATAAAGCAAATCAATTTCCGATAATATGTATTATATAGGGGCGGACGCAGACCCTAAAGACAACGAGGGCACAATTATGGTCAACGTCGGATATCAACGGTCACATCAATATTTAACTATTAAAAAAAAAATTGACCAAACACCTTGTTTATTTTTTTAATTGCTAAGATTGAGTCTCACATACTCATTTTAAGAATATAGACACATTTGAACCAATCCTATATACTATATATATTTATGTATAATACTTGTTTTTTTATGTATTTTGGGAGAGAAACTAAAATAAACAATAAGTTGAGTATAGCATAAGCATATATTCCACAACTTATAAAATAACATACTATTGAAGGTTAATAAATAATTTTAAACATTTCATTTTTATTTTTTATATTAAAATAACTTTACATAATAATTAATAACATGTATTTTATATGTCTATATAATAATACATTTTTACATATAGCATATATATACTATATTACTAAAAAAGTGTTATAGGGGCCCGTGCCCCTACGGGCCCCTATGTAAGTCCGCCCCTATAACCATTGAATTGTAAATCCTCCCTATATATTATTTTCGAATGCGCTGAGCCTATGTGGCTGCTTCTGGTGCTTCAAAATCTTACTTGACAAAAAATCATGCTTCGTAATTAGGTTTGGACAAATAATATTGATATATTAATAATTAATAATTTAATTAGTTTGGACATTTCATAAATATTATTTAGCTAACTTAGGTATTTTAATATTACTTGTACTAATATAACCCTTTATTTCTTTGTAATTTTAGGCACTAAGTGACTAATATATCCATGACTTTTGATTTGTTTCCTTCAATTAGCTATTGAATTATAAATGTATTTTAAAAGTTGATAATTTTTGTATTTCTTATCGGTTTTATATATATAATATCTCAAATTAATCATCTTTTGATGATCTTCGATTTGACATCCATATTGTATTTATGAAATAAATAAAATATATTTATCTTTATAATAATAAAAAATGAAATTTATTAAAATTCATTAGAAAAATAAAGTTATTTCTCAATTGATATATTTATGTTTAATGTAGTTATATGTTGTAAGTTTAAAAAAATATTATAACATAACCATGTAAGTTGCACAAATAAAAAGTGTCATACTAAATATATAATAATGTATATTTTTATAAAAAGATATTTAAATTTTCAACTACTTTTAATTTTATATTTTAAGAAATAATTAGCAAGCACCCGTGTAATACACGGGCGTTATACTAGTGTATTTTAAAAGTTGCTAACTTTTGTATTTTTTATTAATTTTACATATATCATATATCACATTAATCATTTGAAAAATTGTGATTTGACATCGATATTGTATGTGTAAAATAAATAAATTATATTTATCCTTAGTGAACAATATTCTTACTGTATAAAAAGATTAAAAAATAAATAAAGCAAATCAATTTCCAACAATATGTATATACTTATTGAAGACAAGCACATCCAAAGGCCACAAGAAGAGAATTAACGCATTGTTATTTGCACTTTTATTCAATTCCACACAATCAAACTCACAAACACACACATGCAAATACATGTGCATAGATTTAGGAACAAGCCACCATAAAATCGAATAGTGTGAAATGGGCTTTATCATAGCCAACATAAGTGAAGCTAAAGGTTTCGCCTCCGTGCAACGGACTTCCACCATTGACCAAACAGTGGGTGTCGTCATACTTGGAAATAATCGAAGGGTCGACATCAACTATGGGGTTGAAATCAGGGCAAGACAGTTTCAGCCCCAAACTCGTGCATACACACGTGTTTGTTATGTCAACCTTCCATTCGGATTTTCCTATTGAGATCACGTCAATCTTGAAGGTTTTTGCAGAGCATAGTGAAGTTTGAGCCGAGCATAAACCTAGGAGATGGCACAAATTGATGATGACAAAGAAAATCTTGAGTTTTATATGAGTTTGTAATAAAATTATGGAAAATAAGTGTATCTTTCAAATTTTTTCTCTTTAAAGTATGTACATTTTGTTTAGTTACCTTGGTTGAGGAAGCAAAAGAGGGCAATGAAGCATAATGTTATGGTGGTTTCTTGTCCCATGGAACCCATTTTGACAAAAGAGAAAAATGTATATTGTATAAAAGGTAGAATGATTTTCTTAAGGGGTATATGATGATTTTTTTTCTTGTTAGTATGGTTTTTTTCTTTACAGAAGATGTTCAGTATTTATAGAGAACACTTGACAAGTGAAGATTGCAATTTTGTTGTTTGTTTCAACAATGGTGTATGTAAATTTCATAATAGTAATAAAGTTTCAAGATTTTCAAAATCTATATTCTATCTATATATATATAAAGATAATAAGTATATATTAGATATAGTAGGAAAAAAATATGAGAACATTTAATGCATACAGTAATGCTTTCCTACTCACGGTTGACACATTTTAATATGCTCACCGCTTATGTGGCGTGCACACATTGGTGATGTTAATATGTTAAAAAAATACATCACCAATGTGTGCATGCCACATAAGCGGTGGGCATATTAACATGTGTCTATCGTGGGTAGGAGGGCATTACTGTTAATTGCATAGCTTATTTGAAAACTTTTTAAATATATGCATTACTTGCTTGCATATACATGTTTCCAAATCAGATCAAATTAAACATAATAAAAAATATATTTTCCTTGAATAATATTATTAACAACTGCAATAACTAGTGCACGTCACGTGCGAGACACGGATAAGCTTGTTACTTAAGAACTTTTTTAAAATTTTATATTAAACATAATATATATATTTAACATCTCATTACTGGAAGAAAAAGAAATGTCAGATATGCAAAATTATATATTATTTATTTGAATATAATAAGTATCTCCAACCAAACCAATAACATTTTAACGCATAAATATATGATAAAATTAATTATATGACTGTCATGCTTTTAAAAAATAAAATAATATATATATATATATATATAATAAATATGAGATATTTAAACTTCACATTAAAATTTGTAATTTGAATAAGAGATCGAAAATGAATGTGTACAAAGGAATAGGTACCTAGAATCCACATAATATGATATTCTTTCTAAATTTGAAAAGTTTTTGTAGTTAGGTAAGATGGACAAAAAAAATAAAAAATCACCAATAAAGTTGAACAATCCGAATTATAAAAATTAATTTCATAAATTAACATTCCTTATTAAATAAATACAATTTTTAGTTGTGTTAACAATTAAGTTGGCATTGACTTTTTGAAAGATCTCAAAAAATTTCAAACGTTTTACACGTTAAATAATTGACCGAATTTTTATAATCAAATTTATACGTTTGACCGAAAAAATTAAGGAAATGATTCATTGGATTTTTTGGAAGCAATATTTTTAAAATTCTTTAATATTATTGGCCAAATTTACTTTTTTTAAAAAAAAAATGAATACAAATTTTCATTTGGCCGCCATTTAAAAAAAAATATTTAAAAATAATAACTTTGAAAATTTGAAACGTGAATTTTAATAC
Organism: Striga hermonthica; assembly: GCA_902706635.1. NCBI lineage: Eukaryota > Viridiplantae > Streptophyta > Magnoliopsida > Lamiales > Orobanchaceae > Striga > Striga hermonthica. Next base: position 8,583,492 of record CACSLK010011299.1, on the reverse strand, counting down.
TATTTTAAATAAATCTTTCCCTCTATTATATACAAATAGAAAAGAATGGTTGAATGGAGATGATTCGTATAGGTTAGAATTCAAAGAATTATGTGGATAAACATGAATATATTATTTAGTTATATGGGAGAGATATATTTCCAAGAAATGTTCATAAAAACAAATATTATCCCCTATAAAGCTTGCACCAAATCATTCATGTATGCTCTATTAATTGTTGTTTGGTCCATATAACATTCATCTATTTAATTAGCAAATCATGGTATATATATATTTTGAGATTTAATTAAGTAAATGAATATGACAAATGAATTTTTTTTTTGGGGAAAAATATCCGAAATATTTATTACATTTATATTTTGGTTCGGCCATACTTGAATATTGAAATAAATTATAATATTGCTTGAAAGGTAATTTTACAAAATTAATACGATTTGGAGTTTTCAAAATCTGGTCTCGTACATTTATGGACTGTCCAAAGGTATTATAGAAGTTGTTAAATTAAATAGCAATTCTAAATATTACTGGATATTTGAAATAATTAAATAATTTACGGGATTTCTATATGAAAAACTTTGATGATGTTCTATTAGATTTTGTTATATTCTCAAATGGTATTAAAAAATTGTTTGAATTGATAATATTTTATCGCAACCCATTTATACACAACCGCAAAAAACAATGTTGCTTGCACCAGTAATTATGTGAATTATTCTTTTTTCTTTTTTTTTTTTTTAAAAAATAAATTATAAAGGATTTGTAAAATTCAATGAGATTGTATAAAAATTATAAATTACTTTTGGTTCATATTTTTGTATGCAATTATTGGTTCAAATTTTTGTAAGTATATGACCTCATGTATAATAAATATGGATATTTTTTAGACTTTTGTGTGAAATGTTTGGTTTTTTTTTTTTCATTTTTGTAATGATAAGAAATAAAAATTAATTTAGTCCTCCCAAATAGCCCGGTTTTTTATTTTAAAAAAAGGATGTCTAATCTATATCTATGTCTATATCTATATCTATATCTATATATATAAAAAGAATTACTATTTACTAAAAATAGTGATCCAAAAATTTAGGAAAGAATTTATTACATACTATTTTAAGAATTTTTTTTAAAAAATGAATTATATTTAGGAATTAGTTTGAAGTCTTATTCAAATTATATAAGAATATGTTACAAAAACATGTGTCATATTAGTTTTAAAATTTGAGTTTTGAATGGGTTATACCATTCAAATTCATTCCAAAATATGTTCACCATTAATTTTATTTTGATTCCTTTTTCAAATCAATTGAAAAATCGTGCAGTCTTTTCAATAATTGAATTTTAATTTTTTACTATTTGTTAAGTAAATTCGTGTTAGTTTTTACTTTTAAAAAAAATTGATCTTTCCCTATGATTGATATTTATATCATTTTATTAATATTTATGTGAATAAAATAATATTTTATTAGAATTTTTATTAATGTACAGGAAATATAAGGTTTTCAGAACCGGACCATCATCGAAACGATCAAGTTATTTTATTAAATCATTTGTGGTTTGTTTAGATTTTTAATTTATAAATATTTTAATATATATATATATAGTACTTTTTGTAATAAATTCAAATAAAATGTGTTACTTAAATATCTAAACAATTTAAATTTTCAAATGTTTAAACTAATTGATATACAATTTACAAATCTCTATTTTATTTAAATATGTAATTTTATTTAAAATAATTTTAAATGTAGCAAAATTTATTTAAAAAATCGTATCGATCCTACCAGTCAATCGACTGGTGTTGACGAATTCGATAGCAAATATTTTATTCAAGCAAAATTCTCGGTTCATCCGGTCGCACTGTGACCAAACACGGTTTAATTTAAAAATGATGAATCTTGATTAATATATTTATATATTTAATTTATATACAAACGTAATATTATTTTCTCGTGCATCGCATGGGTCACGCACTAGTTGGATATGAAAGTGATTTTATATATAGTGCCAGAAAAGTAAGTTTGAATCTCCAAGTAAAGAAAATAATTGTCCATGTTTTTAGGAATTGATATTTACATAATATCTTTCTCAAATAACAAAAATTTTGAACTTGAATTCGAATTTTCTGTATGCAGCCATTTAAAAGAAGTACTAAGAATAATAACTTTAAAAATTTTAAGCAGAAATTTCAAAACTATTTCAAGTAAATCCCCCTCTCTATTATATAGTAATAGATGGTGTATTAAATCTCATCTCATTGTAATAATAAGATTACAATATTTTTAAATACATATATATAAAGAGACAGTAATGCTCCTCTATCCACAGTGGGCTCATGTTAATATGTTCACCGTTTATGTGGCATGTACACATTGGTGGTGTATTTTTGTGAACATATTAACATCACCAATGTGTGTATGCCATATAAGCGGCGAACATATTAACATGTGCACACCGTGTGTAGGGAAGCATCTATATTTATATTAAAAGCTATACTATATACTAAATGTAGTATGTAGAATAGTCAACCTTAATTAATGATTTGCTATTTTTATCAAACATTTAATTAATGCATTTAATATTTTTGGTATGCAAATCAAATTAGTATTTAATTAGTTCCTAAAATATTGGGTATGTAATATTAATTTAGGAATATTCATGTATTTGCTAAATTGTTGGTATGGAACACGTAAAAGAAGATTTTGGTAAAACTATTTCAGTTATTTTTTATTTTATTTTACATATAAAATCTAATCAATATTTAATGCATCCTACAAAATTGGATTTAGTTTAATTCTCCATATAATTGGTTATAACTTTTTCAGTTGTACTTTTTTTATTTATTTATTTTACACTTTTAAATTAATGAAGCTCTCCGAAAATACTAAATCAAATGATTTATAAAAGTTTTTTTTTGTTTTTTATATAATTTTAAATCTATATACCAGCTTAAAAAAACTCTATCGCATAGATATGGATGAGTTTAACAAACTCATAACCCAATTTATAAAATTTCATCCCACGAGTCAAAAAATCACATCCCTCTATCGTAATAAATAAAAGTTTAATTACTACTATAAATCTATTATCTAGAGCTGTCAAAACGGGCCGACAAAGCGGGCTGGCCCGTAGCCCGCCCTTTAGCGGGACGGGGCGGCCCGCCATCCTGGCGG
>CACSLK010011299.1:8533454-8550959 GCA_902706635.1 Striga hermonthica | reverse complement strand
AAAAAAAAAAAAAAAAACTAATTTGGAGCTTTTAACTAGAGTCGTTTAACTGTTAATTTTCATGAGAAGAGTTGGATTTTGTAAATTTTTCATTTCCACTTATATAATACTTTCTTGTAGCATTATTATTCTTGTGATTATAAAATCCTGGATCGGATAGGTACTCAATCAAAATGGGAGCTTATTAGCCGGCTTATCGGAAACAAATTCCTCGAAAGGTAGATTCAAACTCATACTACAAGAGGACGGCAATCTTGTTCTCTACACAATAAATCACCCAATGACGGACCCCATCTTCGCGTATTGGTCCACACAGACTACGATCGGCTCTGGGTATCGTTTAATCTTCGAACAATCCGGATACATCTACGTGACCTCCAAAAACGGGACAATGCTCTACATGGTCTTCCCAAACAAGTTCCCGAAGAAGCATTTTCGGCAGAGGATGACTCTGGATCATGATGGAGTCTTGAGGCGCTACGTTTATCCGAGGTTTGCTAACGTCACCCGTGGGTGGCCTATGAAATGGTCGGTTGATGATTTCCAGCCCACAAACATATGCCTTCGAGTTGGGGGGACGAAAGGTGGTGGGGTCTGCGGGTATAACAGTTTGTGCACGTTAGGAAAATACGGGAGCCCGAGTTGTAGCTGCCCGGATAAGGGGTACTCTGCGGTGGACTCCACTGATAGGATGGGTGGGTGTAAGCAAGATTCGGGGAATGGGCGTTTTGGGTATGTTGATGTGGCGAATGCGGATTGGCCGGGGTCGGAGTACGAGTGGTATGCTTCGGTGAGCGAGGAGTGGTGCAGGGAGTCATGCCTGGCGGATGTTTACTGTGCGGCCGCGGTTGTTAGAAGCGGGGGTTGTTGGAAGATGGGGCTCCCTCTGCGGAATGGGAGGGTCAACGAGAGCATTGGCGGGAAGTCATTGCTCAAAGTACGGCTATAGACATATTGTGATGATAATATCGTATTGTATCTCCTTTTCCCGTAAAATACGTTTCTGGGATCTTAGACTGCCTAGCAAGGTATACATGTTATCATTAGGCCTACTGACAAAAAAATACACGACCTTTACTTGATTGACCATTTAATCGTGACTTTTAAACCTTGGCAAATAAATACATGACATTTACTTTCTTGGCAATCCGATACACACTTTCAACTGTCATCAACGGAAAGCTGACATGACAATTTTTTTAATGACCGAGGAATCTGACTCAGCACACATGAGCCAAATCGTCACTTATTTCTTGGCAGTTTAATACACCACATTTAGTTTTTTGGTAACCGGATACACGAATTTAACTTTTATTAGAGTTATGTATTAGAGATATAAAAGTATTTCTTCTGAATTGTTATTTAGAATGTCGTGTAAAGTTGCTAATTGATATAGCAACTATAGGCGTGTGTAATTTTACTGTTCTGTCCTTGGACAACCCTAAGTATAAAAGGGTTTGCTCCACATTGTGTACAATACTTTTTCTTCTTCAATTTTATTTTCAGAAGTTTTCTTTTCTTTCTCTCTGTCGACATTTTCTCTGTTCGATCTATAATTCATCATGGTATCATTCGTCGGTTAAGTTCCGATCACCGTTCTTCCGCCTTCCGCCGCTTTTCTGTTGTTTTTGCTCTATTTTTTTGCTATTTTTTCTCGATTTTTTTTCTCCAAAAATCGAAACCCTAGATCCACTCCGATCTACTGCGATTTATCTTACCGATCTACTCCGATCTGTTGTTGCTGTTCATCTGCGGTATCATGACGACCACGGTTTCTCCCTCCGATGATCCTTCCACGCTGTTCTACCTCCATGCGTCTGACAATCCAGGAGCGCTGATTGTTGCAGAGACCTTCAATGGCGACAACTACATATCCTGGTCTCGCGCGGTCACCATGGCGCTCAGCGTAAAAAATAAAGGGGGTTTCATTGATGGTACTACCATTCCACCTCCCTCCTCTAATACTGTATTGTTCATGGCTTGGCTGCGTGCGAATAATCTCGTGTTGTCATGGATTCTGAATTCAATTTGTAAAGATGTGCGTCAATCTCTGTTGTATTTCACATCTGCACAAGAAGTTTGGGATGAATTGCGTAATCGATATGCACTAAGCACTGGTCCTAAAGTTTTTCAGATTGAAAAGTCATTGAGTACAATTGATCAGGGTGCATTATCCATTACACAATACTACAATAATTTCAAAGCTCTTTGGGATGAGTATGTTACATATAGGCCAATTGTTAGATGCACTTGTGGTGCTTTTCCTGTTTGCACTTGTAATATTTTTGAGTCAATGTCTCTTGCTCAACATCAGGATTCTGTAATGAAATTCCTCATAGGCCTACATGATTAATATTCATCACTCAGAAGCCACTTCCTCCTATCCACACCTTTGCCTACCTTATCAAAAGTATACTCTCTCCTTCTTCAAGAGGAATCCCAACGAAATCTCCACAATACTATTCATCCCCCAGATACAATGACAATGCTGCTGAAAACTGCACCTTCTGACTCCAAAAATACCAAACCTGCCTTCACTAAAGACAAGAAAAGGATAAAATGTTCCCACTGTGGCTACAATGGTCACTATGCTGACAAATGTTTCCAACTCATTGGTTATCCAGCAAACTGGGTTGGACCCAAGGGACCTAGACCTCCACCACATACCACTGGCCTTCCCCAACCCTCAGTCAACATCCTTCATACTAACACAACTGAAACACCTGCACACACTAATTCCATTACTGATGATCTTCTTGCTGAGTTTTTAGAATTCAAAAGGCATAAGGACACTGCAGGGGTTACTAATGCACCTATGATTGCCTTTGCTATCTCTGAACAGCCAAGTGCCTCAGGTATATCTCATTACTCCTGTGTGACTGAAAATCTTTTACACAAAAACACATGGATATTGGATACTGGTGCCACTGATCACATGATATGTGATATGAGTTTTTATAATGGGTGTCCTACTTCTATAAACATAAAAATCAATTTACCTAATGGACACCACACACAAGCACATCACAAAGGAGATGTCCTTCTTGATAACAAACTGCAGTTGAACAATGTCTTATTTGTTCCTGATTTTAGTTTCAATCTGATATCAGTTTCAAAGTTGGTATCCACTCATAACTACGCTGCTCATTTCATGAAAACATGTTGCATATTACAGGATCTGACCACTCAGCAAATGATTAGTTTTGCTGAACTGAAAGATGGTCTCTATCATCTACACATTGGATCTAATTGTCCTTTTCCTTTTGAAACTGTCTCTAGTTTTTCCAATGTATCTTTTTCTTTTCCTGTAAATGCAAACATGTCTTGTACTGAGAGCACTACTACATGGCACAACAGACTTGGTCATCTATCATACTCAAGAATGTCAAAACTGCAAATTCCTTTCTCTGATTCTCATATCATGCCTGATAAACCATGTGATGTATGCCACTTTGCTAAACAAAAGAAATTGAGTTTCCCAGTTAGCACTTCTATTGCTTCTCATTGTTTTGTACTTATACACTGTGACATATGGGGACCTTTCAACACAAAATCTCATGATGGATACACCTACTTTTTAACTATTGTTGATGATCACAGCAGAACTATATGGATATATCCTCTGGTTCATAAATCTGATACTAAGTCTTGCATTCAAAACTTTTATAATATGGTTGTCACTCAGTTTAATACAAAGATAAAAATTCTTAGATCAGATAATGGTACAGAGTTCTTCATGACAGATTTTTATGCTAAAAATGGTATTATCCATCAGAAAAGTTGTGTAGAAACTCCTCAGCAAAATGCTAGGGTAGAAAGAAAGCATCAGCATTTACTTCAAGTTGCTAGAGCTTTACTTTTCAATGCTCATTTGCCTTTAACCTTCTGGATTGATTGTGTGTTAGCTGCAGCTCATATAATCAATAGAGTCCCAACACCTGTGCTAAATGGTAAATCTCCTTTTCAAGTTCTATATAATAAGTTGCGCACTTATGATCATCTTAAGGTTATTGGCTGTCTATGCTATGCTTCAACTCTTACTGCTAATAGATCAAAATTTGCCCGTAGAGCATCTAAATGCATTTTTCTTGGTTATCCATTAGGTTGTAACGGCTATAAACTTTACAACTTAGATACCAAGAATACAATACTATCCAGAAATGTTCAGTTCTATGAATCTTGTTTTCCCTTTGCAGACTCAAACAATGAAAATTCTAATCATTTGTTTCCATCTCCCCCTGAAACATATTTCCCAGACCAACTTACTATACCCTCCAATAACACATTACCTGTCACTCCCTTACCTACTACAACCAATGAGATACCCACCAATACCATAATCACTACAAACAGCTCTCCTACTCCACCAAGCCCCATACAGAATCCCACACCCTCACCATCACATATTCCTGCCATGAGATCAAACAGAACACATAAAGTCCCATCGTACTTAAACATATATGATCACTCTATCAAACCATCCTCTCATTCTGTCATAACTGAACTTAATACCTCTGGTACAACCCCTTATCCTATTCAGAACTATTTGTCAACAACACAATTATCTTTTTCTCATTCCTGTTTCACTGCAGCAATTTCAAAAATAACTGAACCTACTTCTTATACTGAAGCTGCCAAAGATCCACTTTGGCAGGCTGCAATGAAAAAGGAGCTTGATGCCCTAGAACAAACTAAAATTTGGTTTTTAACAGAATTACCTAAGGGCAAAAATTGTGTTGGTTGCAAATGGGTATATAAAGTCAAATATAAATCTGATGGTAGTATTGAAAGATACAAAGCAAGATTAGTTGCTAAAGGCTATACACAGGAGGAAGGTATAGATTATTTTGATACCTTTTCTCTTGTGGCCAAAATAACTACTGTTAGATTTTTAATTGCTTTAGCCTCTGTCCTGAAATGGCACATCCATCAATTGGATGTCAACAATGCATTTTTGCATAGTGACCTTGATGAAGAGGTTTACATGAAACCTACTCCAGGTTACTGCCCTAAAAATGACAATAGGGTTTGTAGATTAACCAAGAGTCTTTATGGCCTTAAACAAGCCTCAAGACAATGGTTTCACAAGCTCACTACTTGCCTAATTTTCTATGGTTTTGTTCAATCTGTGGCTGATTGTTCATTGTTTACTTTATCTGATGGCCCTGTTTTTGTTGCACTACTTGTATATGTTGATGATGTGATCTTGGCTGGTAATAATATTGAGAAAATAGCTGCCATTAAAGCTCATTTAGATCGTTGTTTCACAATAAAAGACTTGGGCATACTGAAATATATCTTAGGGATTGAATTTGCCCACTCTGACAAAGGCATTAACATGTGCCAAAGAAAATATGCTCTTGATATTTTGAAAGATACAGGATTCCTAGGATGTAAACCTGCCAATACTCCTATGGATCCTCTTTTAAAACTCAGTTCTAACTCAGACACTTCAGATCTCATTGATGCCTCAGAATACAGAAGAATGGTAGGGAGACTTCTATACTTAACTATAACTAGGCCAGATTTAGCTTATAGTGTCCAAAATGCTTAGCCAATTCATGTCAAAACCAACTAAACAGCACCTAACAGCTGCCCATAGAACCCTCAGATACATTAAGGGGACTATTGGCAAAGGGCTGTTCTTTTCAAGATCCTAAAATCTGAATTACATGCTTTTAGTGACAGTGATTGGGCAGGGTGTTTGGACACTAGGAAAAGCATAACTGGTTATAGTATTTTTCTTGGTGATTCCCTTATTTCTTGGAAATCCAAAAAGAAATCCACAATTAGTAGATCTTCAGCAGAAGCTGAATATAGAGCTCTTGCATCCACTTCTTGTGAGATACAATGGCTCTTATACTTATTTGCAGATATGCACTTACCCCACCCCTCCCCAGTTTCTATATTTTGTGATAGCAGGTCTGCCATTGCCATTGCCTCCAACCCGGTGTTCCATGAGAGGACCAAACACATTCAAATCGATTGTCATCTTATAAGAGAGAAGCTCCAACAGAAGCTCATTCAACTTCATTATATCCCCACCAAAGACCAAGTTGCAGATATATTAACTAAACCCCTCTCAGGAGTTGCTTTTTCTTTCTTGGGATCCAAACTAAACATGTGTAATATTCATGCTTAGCTTGCGGGGGGTATTAGAGTTATGTATTAGAGATATAAAAGTATTTCTTCTGAATTGTTATTTAGAATGTCGTGTAAAGTTGCTAATTGATATAGCAACTATAGGCGTGTGTAATTTTACTGTTCTGTCCTTGGACAACCCTAAGTATAAAAGGGTTTGCTCCACATTGTGTATAGTACTTTTTCTTCTTCAATTTTATTTTCAGAAGTTTTCTTTTCTTTCTCTCTGTCGACATTTTCTCTGTTCGATCTATAATTCATCAACTTTGTTGGCAAAAATCTGCCTCATCAGTTTAATTTTAATGCATACATGATACAACAACAACAACAACAACAATAACAACAACAACAACAACAACAACGACGACGACGACAACAACAACAACAACAACAACAACTTTTAATTATTAAACTTATACATAATTATTTATTAAATATGTAATAGTTATTGTTGATGCCAAAAGTCGGACGATCAATTGTTAAACAAGAGTCAAACTTCTTGTAGAAAATTGAAGAACAAAATCAATAAAAATGGTGTTTCTTTGTATTATTTTAGAGAGTATTCCTTTCTTTCTCTTTTGTGTTGAGGAAGAAAAAATGGAATCATCCCCCTCTCTCCTCTTTCTTCTCATTTGTATATACATGAATTTAAAAAGGTAAACATAATGCACTAGCATTTAGTGCGAGGTGACACTCCAGGGGCCCATTTATGTTTTTTGATGGCTTCGATTTTATCGGCAATTATTGTGTTTACTGGAGGCGACTTCTGGCGATCAGTCTTGAGAACTTGTTTGTAGATTTATTATCACGTATTTCTGGCTCCTTGATTATTGGACCGTACTTTATTATTTTATTTATTATTTAATTGATCAGAACCATATTGGGTACCAACAATTAGGAAAGTAAAATATGTAAATTAAATAATTAGATAAATAATACTACATTAGTTAATATATATATATATTTATATATTTATATTATTAATATATTAATTTAATTAAGTATGTTCAATAATAATGAAAGTTAAATAGAAGTGTGCTTATGAGCCACTTGATCTAACACAACTTGTGTTAATATTTGACTTCACTTATATATATACCAAAATCATTTTATCTTAAAAGTGGTATAATAATTCATTTTATACCACTTTTAATTATAAAAATCATACGTAATTTACATATTAAATATGAATTAATTACGAAATAAAAAATAGCAAATTAAATAAATAAGTAAATGTATTAATAATATAAGTATATAAATATATATATATATATATATATATTAAATAATGTAGTATTGTTTATCTATTTATTTAATTTACATATTTTAATTTCGTAATTATTCCATATTTAAAACAAATTATGTATAACTTTTATAATTAAAAGTTATTATTATTATTATTATTATTATTATTATTATTATTATTATTATTATTATTATTATTATTATTATTATTATTATTATTATATGCATTAAAATTAAATTGAGAAATGCTGATGTGGCAGTTTTTGCGAGCAAAGGTTAAGTTTGTGTATTGCATTGCCAAGAAACCAAAGGCGGTGTGTTAAACTGCCAAGAAATAAATGATGATTTGGCTCATGTGTGCTGAGTCAAATTTTTCGGTGACGTGGCCGTTAAAAAAATTGTCATGTCAGCTTTCCGTTGACGGCTGTTAAAAGCATGTATCGAGTTGCGAAGAAAGTAAAGGTCATGTATTGATTTGTCAAGATTTAAAGATCGTGATTAAATGACCAATCAAGTAAAGGCCGTGTATTTTCCCGTCAATAGGTCTTATCATTATTAGGATTATGTTTCCTCTCGTGACATGACTTATACGCCCTTAGATGGTAAGAGACAACCTCGTGACCCATCCGCAGAAGGCTCTTATCAGGTCGAAACTACGGCCTCAAGACTTAGGGTTCCCAAACATGAGGAATAAACGTAATCTAAGTCACCTTCAGTATTATGGATAGTTGTTCTAAATTTCATGTTTTTATGCTTTTCTATAACAAAATGCTCAAAGGAGTTGATACTTGATACTTAATTAAGGGGTGGTGATTCATTTAATATTTTGAATGAATTTTGTGAATATTCAAAATTCAAGCGATTTAAGATTTCGTAATTTAACAGGAATCATTTGAAATCTCGTGTTTGGAGGTGAAATTTGAAGTTATTTGGAGTTTGTATTTTGCCTTTGAAATTTCAATAAATCTTAAAAGGCGTAGACAAATTGAAGTAATCAATAAATTGAATAACTCGTGATTTTTGTAAAAAAATTTGAAATCCCATTTAATCAATTCATAAGGTTTGTTGAAATTTTAAATGAATCCTCTTAAGTTTTTAAAATTTCTTAAAGGAAATGCAACAGGATTCTTTAAATTTCAAAAAGTTTTTCAAAATTCGTAATAAATACACCCTAAACTCAAATTTTTTCTTATGTATATGCAAGAAGAATATTTATACAATTTTCAATAGCATACATTTTTTTGATATTACAAAATTTTAAATATTCTGAATTTGTAGACTCAACTCTGTTATTGGAAATATACTTTTATTATCTTATTTTGATTTATCGTATTTTTATATATTTTTTAACTCAAAATTCAATTCGAATTTAATGTTGCTTAACTCTTCTCAGTATTATCAATATGATAAAATTATATCTATCAATTATTATCACACATTCTATCAACATTAATTTATCTTTATCCACTCACAAATTTTTAATTACACATCACTTTCAATTACCCATGACTCTTACTTTTACATCACTTCAACTTTACTCATTATATTTAAAATATTATTTTAAACATGAACTCAAAATCTTCACTTAATTAACTTTGTTAAAAAATAACTCACTTTATTCAATAAATAAAAGACAATTAAAAATATTTTATTTTTTTACATCACTTCAACTTTTAATCATTATATTTAAAATATTATTTAAACACGAACTCAAAATCTTCACTTAATTAACTTTGTTAAAAAATAACTCACTTTATTTAATAAATAAAAGATAATTAAAAATATTTTATTTTTTACATCACTTAAACTTTTAATCATTAAATTTAAAATATTATTTTAAACATGAATTCAAAATCTTCACATATTAACTTTGTTAAAAAATAACTCACTTTATTTGCGGAGATTCCGTCTATTCCGACGTCGGTTCGTGAACTAAGGTTAGTGGCTTATATGTCGTGCGGTGGTGGAGCCGTGGTGCAGTTCGTGGGGCGGGACGCGGCTCGATTGCCCGACGAACTTGTTGTTGGGCGATTGGAGCGGCGCTGCTGCTCAAGGCCGTCTCTCCCTTGTTCTCGGTTTTTGGGTCGAAGGGGGCCGTCGCGTCCATTCTTCTGCCAGTGGTGTTGGTCGGGGTGGTGTTGCGGCGGTGTGGTGGTTTTGGGCAGTTTCCAGGCGATTTGGGGTCGAGGCTGGGGCCGTAGCACTCTTTTGTCTGTCTGGGAAAATTTGTTGTGGTGGCCGTGGTGAGGGTTGGCTTGATGTTGCTCCAAGGCTGGGGTTTCGACACCGTCAGACAACTGAGTGGCTTTGGCAGTTTCGGGATTGGTGCTTCTGGCTGCGGGATTCACGGTCGGCTTGATTTCGCTGGTTCAGTTAGGTGTTGCTGCTTTGGAAGGGCTCGTTTAGTTATATCGTTTTTGTATTGTAGGTAGTTTAGTGGTTTTGTGTGCTGTTTAGGATGTGTTTTTGATCTAGACTGTTGGCCTCAGCTCGCCGAGTGTGACCTTATTATCCTGTTGGGATCGTACACTCGGGCATTACCTTGTTGGGGTCTTTGTGTGTTGTTTTTTAGTTGTGTTTTGTCTTCCCGTGTATTTCCCTGTTGGGGTCGGTTCTAGGCAGTCTTTTGACTTGTCCTCCCACTTTTTCAGATGTTGGTTGATTGTATTCAACTAGTGGCTATCCTTTTGCACATTTGTCCGTGTTAATATATCTATCGTTAATATATTTTTTTTTAATAAAAAAATATTTGACTTTCCAACTAATTTTTCTCATTAATTTTAAATTTAAAAAAAAAAAAATTTAACAAACACCCATATAATACACCGAGTGTAGTACTAGTCAATAATATATATACTGCACAATTTTAGCCACCCACCCATGACCCATCCACCTTGGTGGCTAGTTCCGTGTTTTGACCCTTCATTCCGCACAAAAGGCGTCGCGACTTATCTTCATCGTCGGCCGTTTACAGTTCTCAACGTTTTGACTTAAAAATCGCATTTTGCCATTGTCACTTTTACATGGTTGGATATGAACAAACTTTGCCCTCGCAGTCGCAGGCCCAGGCAGAGGCAGGCCTTTCTCTCTCTCTCCCTCTCTATCTCGGCCGTCGGCACAGTCGTACAGAATCCCTACCACAAAAGCAACAGCTAAGAGAAGACGAATACATTTCCCCTAGCTCATGATCCTTTGTACATCCAATTCGATTAACCCTATTTTTCTTTGCGATCTGCTTTTCCGGGAGGAACATCAGAACTCAATCTCAAATGGCTGCGCTGGACGATATAGGTGTCGATATCAGGTTCGATCACGATCCTCGATTAAAAATTGAAGAAAATTTAATAATCTGTTGTTCTTTGGCGTTCATTTTTTTGTGGAACTTGTTTATGAATGCTTTGCATATCTGGAAAAGATTTTTCAATTATTTCTCCATCGTTCTATTTGATAGTTATTATATGATGATTGAGGAAAAAAAAAAAAATCGTGTCTTTTGATCTCATTGTTTATTGGGGTCTGATTCTGTAAACCATATGCCCTATGATATAATGTCTAACTTTGCAGAACGTCTCGTTCCTACTTTGATCCAATTTTCTTTATTAAAAATTTTTTTGCCAAATTTCAGTTCGGATTTAGAAGTAGAAGAGGAAAATGATGTGAGCGATGAGGAAATTGAGGCGGAGGATCTTGAGAAGCGCATGTGGAAGGACCGCGTGAAGCTCAAGCGGATCAAAGAGCGCCAGAAGCTGGCCGTCGTCCAGCTAGCAATATCCAGGAAGCAGAAGGCCCAGTCCACCACAGACCAAGCCCGGCGCAAGAAGATGGCCAGGGCCCAGGATGGTATTCTCAAGTACATGCTGAAGCTGATGGAGGTTTGTCGGGCCCGTGGGTTCGTCTATGGCATCATCCCCGAGAAGGGCAAGCCCGTGAGTGGCGCCTCCGACAACATCCGGGCCTGGTGGAAGGAGAAGGTCAAGTTCGACAAGAACGGGCCAGCCGCCATTGCCCGCCATGAGGCCGAGTGTGCTTCCAGTGGTGGGGCCGCTAGCGGTGGTGGCCCTGGAAATTCCAAAAACGCACTTCAAGACTTGCAGGACGCCACCTTGGGCTCCCTCCTGTCGTCCCTGATGCAGCACTGTGACCCGCCCCAGAGGAAATACCCGCTGGAGAAGGGAATCCCTCCCCCCTGGTGGCCCACGGGGGATGAGGAGTGGTGGGCCAAGCTAGGGCTCCAGAGGGGTCTGAGCCCACCGTACAAGAAGCCCCATGATCTTAAGAAGATGTGGAAGGTTGGGGTCTTGACGGCCGTCATCAAGCACATGTCGCCTGATATTGCCAAAATCAGGAGGTTAATTAGGCAGTCAAAGTGTTTGCAGGATAAGATGACGGCTAAGGAGAGCTCGATATGGCTGGGGGTGTTGAGCCGGGAGGAGGGCTCGATCAGGAAGCCGAGCAGCGAGAATGGCTCGTCCGGCGTGAGTGAGGCTCCCCCGAGAGGATGTCCTGATGATAAGAAGAGGTTGTCGGTTGAGAGTGACAGCGACTATGATGTCGACGGCTTTGATAAGGGTTCGGGATCGGTTTCGTCTAGGGACATCGAACAACCTCCAACTCAGGTTAAGACTAGTAAACGGGCAAAAGACAAGAAACGTGAAGGCGAGCAGCAGAGAAAAAGGAAACATGCAAAATTAAACCATAACGATCGATCGGGAGTTCCACCTCTCGACCCGGGTAATGACCAGGCACGATTTGTTGAGTATTCGATGAACGAGAACCAGTTGGAAATGGGAAATAACATTAACGGGCAACCTTGTGCAGTAGAAACTGCTGCAAACATTGTCTTTCCCTTGCCGCCAACAATTGCTGTTCCAATTCGGAGCATGTCCTCTGAAAACGAACGATTGCATCATACTGCAGCTCAAAGTGGTTCAGTTATGACACATTCGCCTCAAGATTCTCAGTTGCAGCTCAGGTCTCATCACAGTCTTCAAATGTGGCCTCGAGATTCAAACCAACCTCAGGAGCCTCAAAACCCGGAGCTGCACCCAGGGATAAATTATCAATATTATAATCCCGTGGCTGCGGTTGGTCTGAGTCATCAACTGCCTCAACCTGAGCCCGCATTCAATGATATTCAGTACAGGCCTGAGGAACCGGGATTTAATCTGCCTGTGTTGCCCCCAACAGAAAATGATATTTCTCAAGGGGGTTTTCCACAATTTTCAAAAGATGCACCCGTTGTCGTTGACACTCAGTTCCCATCCCCACTCCATGCCTTGTCGCCCGAGTTACCAGGGTACAGCCCGTTTAGCCTTCAATTTGACGGGACAAGCTCATTGGACACTGGTGACTTTGACTTTGTCGTGGATGATAATGCGGTCGATGATAATAACTTTGCTGAGTTGATGAAGTACTTCGCATCATGAGGGGTCCCAGCGGATATTCAGGTGATTTTACTGGGTAAGTCGCCATTATGTTCTACTCAATGATGTGTTAGGTGTAGAAAAAAGGGAAGGAAGAAAAAGTGTAATTGGCTAATTTGGTTGCTAGTTGGATGGGAAATGTGTTATGAACTTGAATTTATTGTTCTGAAGCTGTTAGCTCGATTAGGATTGCATCGATAATGGTTATTTTGGCAACGGGCAATGGCTTGACATCTGAACTTTTAGTTGATTCTGTTCATCCATGAATGTTACATGTAATTATGTAGATGAGCTTAATGGAATAAGAGACGGACGCCTGGATGTTATTTGTTGGCATAAAAATTTCCTGTAGGCTGCATCTCATTGTATGTATGTTTTTTTTACCAAAAGAGTTGAAGGAAAAATGGAAGGTTTGAAGTAGTGCTTAGTGTATGCATTATGTTAGAAGTAATGTTTCATTTATAGATATAACCCACCAAACCGGCCTTTTGGGAAAATCTAGTAATATGATAGTGATTAGTGTATGAACAATTCCAAAACTAAATTATCGACTAAATTTATTTTAGATACTAACATTTGGAGTTGGATAATTAGATGGGTGAGGTTTCAGAGCCCAGATTTGGTCTTGGGAATTACTTCCTTGCCAGACCTGTCGAGGCGGTTTGTTTTTAGCCGCAATTTTTGGGTTTGGGGTCTAGGTTGCGGCTCTATTAGATTTTTGTGCTGCGGTGTGTGTTTCAGTTGTTGGTTTGGGTGGTCGTTTGGTTAGTCTGCTAGGTTTAGGTGAGGCCTTATTTTACCTGTATTTGTAGTATTTGTATCTTAGGTATGCGTTTTTTTTTTTTTTTTTTTTTTTTNNNTATGTGTTTTTCGTCTTGTTTAGTCCAATGCTGTATGGTGTTTAGCCTCCATATAGGAGTTAGTGTCTCTTTTATAGTGTTCTGTTTTATACTCTCTCCATTTTGAAATATAAGGCGTTAAAGAAATTCGCACAAATATTAAGGAGACATTAATTAATGAGTAAATTGACTAAATTAACCTTATTTACTCTAATCACAACTACTCCACACTTCCTTTGTTTCAACACAATGAGGGTATATTTGGAAAAACAAAGAAAGAATTTGTCATGGTTTTTGAGTGTGCCTTATATTTAAAAAAATTGAGAAATCTTTATATGTCTATATGTCTTATATTTCAGAATGGAGGGAGTAATTGTTTGTATCTCCTTTATGGAGTTTCTACCACCTTGATCCACATTATTCTGGTTCTGGTGTCTGTTGACACCTCGATTTGTACTCTTTTGAGTTTTTCAGCTATTAATATAGTTATTGTTTTTACAACAATTAAAATATTGTATCTACTACGACCACTTTCTGAAATATCCACCAAATTATAATTTCTACTTTTTCGGTCGAAAACTATAATTAATGAGCATTAAAATGAGAACGTATTTATGTCCCTAGGCCTATGGAATTTATTGGCACATCACATATGGCTATAGTCAAGTTCCTATTTGTGAAAATCAGTAGCGCGCAAACATTAAAAGAGGTAAGAATCAGTAGAGCAGGCTTGAGATAGTCATGATATTAGTGCAGCAACAAGGTATGCCATTTACAATTATAAACTCTAAGATGAGATTGAAATATATGAAAATGAAATAATGTGATATCTCTAGCGAAAAGGTGGTTGAAAAAATTAGTTGAATACAATCTTATTGCCACGACAATTGAATAATTTGGTTAGTTTGTCAGCTAAACAATTAATATGTTCACTTGAAATCTATGAAAAACATTGAATATGTGTGAAAAAAAAAAATAGTATGTACACTTAAAACTTATGAAAAAAAGATTGAATATGTGTTTAAAAATTTTTGTAGAAAATGCATTCCAATCCATAACTAATCTATAATTTTATAATTCTAAAATAGGAGGAGAATGAATGGAGAAACGATACTCTTAGAATTGGATGGTAAAAGAAAAGTTTTACAAGTGGATATGTTTTGAGAAATGAAGGAAATTATTTCCCAAAGATAGAAGAGGATGAAAATAGCTCAAGAATGACAGAAATGCAATGCCATAGGTGGAGAAGACCGTTGGAAGAACTCCCCGGAGACATGTCGCGCCCCACAGAGGCGGCCTCAGAAGCCGAGGTAGTGCGCGAATCTAAAGGAAAAAGCAATCTATCTATAATCTATAATCTATCAATCTATCAATCTATAATCTATATCTATAATCTATAATCTATAATCTATAATCTTCTATAACTACCTTAAAAGTATGAGTTATTTCTTGAAATTTTGAATTGCCCATATTGCCCTCAAAAGATGTTACTTTAAAGGACATAAATGTAATTTGTGATTTTAAATTAGAATTGATAATTGTGATTTGTAACTCTCCAACCACATTTAAATAGAAACTAGAATGACCAATACTATCTTTAAGAAAAATGAAATGTAATGTACCAAAAAAAATGTACCAAAAAAAAAAAAAAAGAAAAATGAAATGTAACTTTTGTTTGAAAGATATAAACGTAATATTATAATTTTAAATTAAAATCATTACAACTACACACATATTTTCTTTTTTTATAAATATATGTAACTCTTCCATTTCTCTTCATCATGTACAATTATTTTTCATGCATATAAAATTTATATTAATCTCATCCTAGCTATTATTCTTCATCATCCACAAATTAATTTATTTATTACAAGAGTATACATTTATTCATCTAACTTGAAAATCCAATTATCCTCAAGAAAAAGAAACGTAACTTTTGGATATTTATTCATTTCATTATTTCTTTTGATTATTTTAGTATTGTGACATTATAATTATTTTTTATTTTATCATGGATGTATTTTTATTATTTATTGTGTATACTTGTCTTGTGAAATAGAGAAAAAATAGAAAAGTTAGTATGATGCTTCCACAATTTAGAAAACTTAGTATTATATATATAAAATAATAAGGGCAGATGAGTTACAAATCATCATCATCAACTCCAATATAATATATATTTTTTAATATTAATTACAACTAAATGGTCATGAATATTCATTGTCATCTTCAAAATTTAGTAAAAGGGAAAATTAAATTTTACCTCCTAATTATCCGGAAATTTACACTTTGCCCACAAAACTTTATTTTTTTTACATTTTGCCTACCTAACTTTGATTTTTTGTACACTTTGCCATTTCCGGACATTGTCGGCGACACGTGGCAATAATGCACAAAAGCCACGTATTGTTTTATGACGCCGGCGGTGACCGAAAATGGCAAAGTGTACGAAAAATCAAAGGTAGGTAGACAAAGTGTAAAAAGTTTTGTGGGCAAAGTGTAAATTTCCGTATAGTTAGTAGGTAAAGTGTAATTTTCCCTTAATTCATTATATCATGTGTAACAAGTTAAATCATTCATAATCAATCTCTTGTAAGTAAAATTACAACTTTTATATAATAAACAATCTAACTATTTTTGGTTTAATCGAAATGAAGCCAAATAAATTTAACACATTATTTCACTGTGGGGTTTTAAATCCCTATAATAATTGAAATGGATTAAAGTTCATTTTTCAAATAACTATCTTAAAAGTGAGACTTGTTTCTTGAAAAAATTGAATTGCCAAAAATGTCATACGCTATAATTAATTCTAAGGCAAATAATGTAATTTTGTCACAACTGTTAGGGAGTTATAAATATTAATAGTTACAATCATTTTTTCAATCAATTATTTTTCATTCTACTTACTTTATTATTTGTTTTATCTATGATCTTTTATTATATTTTTTACGTATTCAATAATTTAATTTCTTGTAGTTGATATAAAGATGTTAAGATTATCTAAACAAATATGTAAGTTAGAAATAAAAAATAGAAGAAAAATTACGGAAAATGTATTTTTTAAATGTAAGAAAAATATTATTTTTAAGATTTTTTAAATAAAATATATTTAATTTCACAAGTGTACAATATATAATGCACCAATGAAAATATCATCTCTAATTTCTAAATATCATATATTTTACTATAGGTTTTTTTGGATATAGTATAGTATTAAAAAATAGAAAATGAATAATTTAGTGAATATGCATATGTTTAAGAATGATTGAATGAAAAAAAAAAAATCTTCAACATATACAAAAAGTTAATTTTTTGTGGAAAAAATTATTTGTTAGGTGAAAATATATAATCATAATAAAATTATTTTGTTCAAATTATTTACTAAAACAATATGCATAATACGATTTAAGTTTACCTACTAATAATATGTATAATATAAACGTTAATTTATGATATATGTGTTACATAAATTAATCTACCATTTACTTTAATTGTAATATAAATAAAAATAGAGTAATTATAAAAATAAAATAAAATAATTAAAAATCATACATGTACTTGTTAGAAAATATATAGTTGTATTTAAAATAAGTTAAATAAAAGTAAATAGTACATTTAGTTTAAATTTATATTCATTAGTCAATCTTATTTATAAAATCATCCATAAATTATAATTTTCAAATCATTTCCTTTATAAAAATATTGACAAACATATATAATAATATTAAGATAAAAGTAAATACGAAAGAATCATTGTTTTATAATTAATTTAAAATAGAATTATTTAATTATCACTATTAGGATATTCTTGAAAATCTGAAAATGATAATGAATGCACGACAATGTTAGGAGAT
>CACSLK010011299.1:8512653-8533400 GCA_902706635.1 Striga hermonthica | reverse complement strand
TATATATATATATATATATATATATATATAGATAAGTACCTTTAATTAATCAAGGATGTTATTGTTCCAAATAATTATCAAATAAATTTTCTTTTTTTAAATTATTACGACTTTAAAGATATTTTCAAATATTTATATCTCTTATGTCATTATATCAAGAGAGAAAATATATATCTTAATATTACAAGTGCAAGATAATTGAATTTGCAACCGTATAATTGAAATAATAAAGAACAAAGCATTCAACCATAGCGTGTTAACTTACAATCAACAATAAAAAAATGATAATTACAAATTATAGCTATAGCAAATAAGAGTTATTTTTCAAGAGTATCACAAAAAAGAAAGACATTAAAAAACTATATTATATTGGCAATAGTAATGTCATTATTTTCAGCATAATGCCGAGATCATTAAATAATAAAATCAAAGACGACAAAAATTTCTTTAGCATTTAAAATTTCACAAAAATAATATTAATTTTATTTTAGATTTCTAACTCAATATTTATTTATTTAATGTTATTTGTCATAGAGTTAGTTTAATAATATTAAATAGTATATTGTTTTATTCAATATATTTAATATTGTTTCTTATAAAATTCACCATTTTTTTTTGTTAAGTAATGGAAAGGAAACTAGATTCTACTATTAAATTAATCTAATAATAAAATAAATTTAATTAAAAAAATAATAATATCACGTGCGTAGCACGTGCATCTTCCTAGTAAAGAAAAATGGAAGCCTTAGGGTTTGGAGAAATAAGGCTCAACGAGAAACAGAGGGGTTTAAGCAAGCGTGAACATTGAAAAGACAAAAAGAAAACGAACCAAATTCTCCCTCAAATCAAAATAAAACACACAAGAACTGCAAGCATAACACCAAAATATATAATTAAAAGAAAAGGTAAGTCGATTTACTGAGCGATGACATGATATAGAGTTTACGAGTGGTGGAACACTGAAGCAGAGCACAACGGCGACAAGAACTTGAAGAGCACTAGACATCAGGGGGAAGACGCTAGCAATGAAGGCACATAACGCAAATGTGGAATAATGGAAAAAAGGCATAATAAGGGGGGTATTTATAAGAAACAATACTTGCATTCGGAAGGTTGAGCGTTTCGAATCGCCCGATGAAGGTCCAAATCAACGGTCAGGAGAAAAAGAAAGAGGTGAAAAGACGTGCATTAATGGCAGGATCTGAACACGCACAGAGTACGATGGGTCGCGACACAGAGTATAAGGGGTCGTGACAGTTGAGGCGGTGACTTATAAGAGACGTAATGGATAAAATCTGGAAATAAAATTTTGAATTTTAATATTTAAAAACCCCGCCAGGATAGGAAGGAAACGATTGAAATCAAGAAAGAATGTGAGAATCCAGAAGAGGGTAAGGGAAGCCCGAATATTCCAAAAGCAGAGCCTGGTTGATCTAGTAGCGACAAAACCCATATCTCAAACGTGCAAAGAGAGAACAAACAAAACGAAAAGCCTAAAAATAGGCAAAGACTTGCGTAACAGGTCGAAAACAATGGGAAAGCGATAAAACACTGATAGTAAAGGTAAAATAACCTACTCTAGGACCAAGCTATGCTAGCTCTATCCAGAATGGAAGGACTAGATGATATAGAATATAATATCAACTCAAACCTTTTAAGGGAACCGAGCAACCAGGTCGGGTTGATGAAGCAACTTGATTCACACCGACAAAGAATACAACCATTAAAGAAGCCCATGCTCCACCTAAGCTTAGGTGACTAAGAGGTTGAGTCGACCTCGCTCTATCTGATTGGCAGTGGAACTGGAGATGAGCCTATTCTGCCAGGACAGATATTCGATCTGGTCAAGTGTCTACGTCATAAAGAGATAAAAAGGCATCGATCTAAGAAATCACATCGTACGAGGATTGGACCACGCGTCACGATGAGATTAGGTTGTCTGCACCCCTGACACCGGACAGTATGAGGTGCGGCAGGCACTGCAAGACGTACGAATGGGCAGCAAAGGTAGCCGGGTCAATTCTCCAGGCAGACTTGGGGAACAAGATACCACTCCCTATATAAAGGGAAGGGGTAGGTTAGTTTTAGGGTTACATTCTCTACACACTATTAAATAAAATAAAATTATTTAGATTAATATTTTAAAGATTAAATAATATTACTTTAAATTAAATATAATTATTTTAGATTAAATAATATTATTTTTAACTAAAGAAACTTATTTAAATTGATATTTTATAAATTAAATAATATTATTTTAAATTAAATTATTTTATATTAAAAAATATTTTGAAATTAAATAAAAATATTGAAATTAATATTTTATAGAATAAATTGAATTATTTCATATTAAATAATATTATTTTAAATTAAGTAAAATTATTTTAAATTAAATAAAATAATTCAAATTAATATTTTATAAATTAAATAATATTATTTTAAATTAAATTAACTTATTTTATATTAAACAACATTTTATAAAACTAAACGAACTTATTTAAATTAATATTTTATAGATTAAATAATATGATTTTAAATTAAATAAAAATATTTTAGATTAAATAAAATTATTTTAAATAAGTAATATTATTTTAAATTAAATAAAGTTCATTTAAGACAAAGAATAATTTTATCACACCATAAGGGCCGGATTTTTTTTTTTTTTATTATTATTATTTTTTTTTATTCCACCAACAAGGATACATGTGTGCGCCAACTTATGTCATGTCATATGTATCCTTACCCCAATCTTATTTAGTAAACGAGGGATAATGTTGGTAAACCAACCTTATCCCATCCTATCAAGGCTAGTAAACGAGGCCTAAGTTTGAATGATTACAATTTTCTATTTAATTTCTATGTTGATTACTCACATGTAAAAGAAGTAATAGTGGCACATCAAACACTCCGACTAGTTAGAAATCTGATCATCTTTGTCTTCCTCGCAAGTAGAACGCCGAGTACTTGCAAAAACTCTCACACCGGAAGGGTTCTCTAGTAAAGAGCCTTCGATGCTTAAGTCAGTATAAACTCTACTCAAGTCTCAAGAGTGTAATGGATAAGTCATGCATAAATCATAAGGCTCATCCCCATAATAAGGGTAAGATCAAGGTTCCAAAAAGCGCTAGGCGTTAAGCAGACGGTGACCCACTGCCTAGAGCGTAAGCGTGCTTAAGCGTTTCAAGGCGTGCTTAAGCGTTTTGTACTGTAGCACCGCCAAATCCAACAATTGTGGAATCCAAGATCATAAAGCCACAGCCCACAAGGCACTGCATTGCATAAAGGACAGTAACAAATGGAAGTTGACAGCCCATTAGATGCTGGTCATAATTTCATTACATTCCACAAGCAGTTCAACTTAAAGTTTCTACTTAGTTCAAAAATAATAGATTGAACATCACAACGCATCAACCCGATAACCCCAGCCATGAGTTCAAATCCATAACCATAACAAAATATGCCATTGTTCCAGCATCCCCTCAATATTTATCTTCATCCATGTCATCCTCTTGATCAAATTCTTTTGTTTCTGACTCGAATTCCTCTCCTTCATAAAGCTCTCTTATTCTTCTGGTTCGACGTTGCCGATGTAGTTCACCTGCTCCCATCCCTTGTTCAATATTAAACCCAGACATCCCTGTACGTGGCATCTCTTCCTCATCCTCATCCGTATAGACACCAGTTGCACAATCATCTCCACCCTCAAATAGAAAACCTTGAACTTCAGTTAGTTCACTGCATAGGAGGACATCAGTGATCTTCTTGGACTTGATCTTTTGTCTCTTGGTCATGAGTTTTGAATTGAACTGGATGAAAACAAGAGAGTTGAGGCGACTTGTAGTGAGCCTATTTCTTCTCTTGGTATGTATCTACAAATCAAACATTAGAACACAAGAATGAATATTTAATCTGAATATTAGGGATTAAACTGAATATTCAAATGAGATTGGAAATTTTTTGACAAACCAAATAAAAAATGCTCCAGTTTCTTTCACAACCAGAAGAACTTGAAGTCAATGAGAGGATTCTCATAGCATCCTTTGTAAGACTGGTGTCTCTGTTCCATAGAGTTTCCACCAACAAGCTGAAAGAAATAGATAATCACTTTACATATTAAAATGCAATTCAAAAACCATTAATAATTCAAGGGGCTGATGTGCAGAACTAAGTTACCTGGGTTATAATCGAAGTTATGACAAGTCCTAACAAGTTTTTTCGAGAAAGGACCTTCTCTATTATGAAAATTCCTTAATTCAGTGTTTACAGCATGATCTTGTTTGTCCTCATCATCATGATAGAAGGTCTCAACAGAAGTGATAAACCCTTCTGTTATTGTCCCATCATCAAAGATTGAATTGTCAGAATAACTGTAATATGGATTCAGCAAGTATGCACTCACATGCAATGGAGAATCAAGCCGGCCTTTCATCTTCTTCTCAATAATATCCATGACATATTTGAAGCGAGACTCCACATTGCCATAGGCCTGCTTGATCTCTCTCTTTGCCTTCACTAATTCTCCAAACAAGAAACCCATAGATGGCTTCACATCCCCATCAACCAAACGAAGAACTTTTACTAGAGGCTAAAAAACCTTTAAGCACATCTTCACAGCTTTCCAAAAATCTGGATTCATCATTGTTGTTGTTGCATCCTTTCCTTTTTTTGACTTCACTTCTCTCAATGTGTCCCATTTGCTGTGAACCACCATCTTCCTTAGCTCATCCTTCTTCTCTAGAATGTTGTTCAAAGTAAGAAATGCTGAAGCAAATCTGGTTACTCCTGGCCTTATGATTTCTTTGCCCTCTGTGAACTGTCTCATGCATTCCAAGGTTCTTGTATGCCCATAGACAAAGATGGTGAATGCTTTTGCTTGGTCAATTGTGTTCTTGAACCTTTCTAGGCTACCAATTCCTTGAAGCACCAGGTTAATTGTGTGAGCTGCACAAGAGGTCCAAAAGATGTTTGGTCTCTTGTGAAACAATAATTTCTTTGCTCCCATATTGTTAGAAGCATTGTCTGTCACTACTTGCACCACATTATCGGGATCAACTTCTTCGATTGCTTTGTCCACTAGTTCAAAGATGACTTCACTTGTGTGTGACAGATTCGACATATCTTTTGAGCTGATAAAACTTGTTCCATCAGCACAGTTTGTGCACAAGGTCATTATGCTTCTCCTCTTCTTATCTGACCAAGCATCAGTCAGGACAGAGCACCCATTCTTTATCTTTTCAGCATCACGCTCCAACAGCAAACTCTTGGTCCTTGAATATTCCTCAGCCAACAAACCACCCCTTAATTGGTCATGAGAAGGAGGTTCAAATCCAACACCAAACTGACCAATGGCTTCACAAATTTGTAAGAACTCATCATTGTCAATAAATTAAATGGTACGCCTGTAAAACAGAGAAAAATAATGCAAATCAATGTTGGTTACCATGTCAATGCATATAAAAATGGCAATAGTGATGATTACATAGATATAGAAAAGTAAATAGCAGTAGGTGTTATTAATTAATTACCATGTGCATACATCCATCTTGCAACATACCGCTGCACCTCATGTGTTCTCTGCTTCCAAAGTTCTTTGTTTAACTTTTGTTGCTTCAAGGCTTCAGCTTGTGTTGATTTAGGATCAATTGGCCTTGTCCACTTATCAATAGGCCATAGATTGTGGGGCTTTGTGCTTCCAATACAAGTAACTTCTTCCTCTGTACCTCCTTCAACACGAGAAACATTCACATCTTCTCTAAGATTTAGCTCACGAACAATCTTTTCCCTCTTCTTCATTGCTGCTCCATCAAGTGATTTCTTGCACTTATCTTTATCTTCTGGTTTGTTGTCCTTGCATTTGGCCACAGTAGTCCCAACATGAGCTATATGTTGCTTGAGACGATAAATCCCTCCCGAGCTCTCATGGCCACAAAGTTTGCATTTCACCTTGTTCATGTTGGTAGAATCAACCAGAAACCCATAATCCCATCCAACATCATCTGACTTCCTCTTCAAAACATTTTCTTTCTCCACTGCTGCTGGCTGTCCAGAACTAGGTGGTTCCATCCTACATGTGCAAAGCAGGCAGCCAAACATGCAACCAATCAACAAAAAGATTGTACCAGGGGTCCAGGAGTAATTAGGCATAGAAAATTAGCAATATTCTATTCAGTTAACTAATCTATTATCTAAACAATGAGCAATTAGCCATATATAATAATCTATTGATCTGTACTCTGAACAAACAAAGAGCAATCCAGAGGTGGCATAATATTTTACGCAGGGAGGAGCAATATATTATAGTTTGCCACAATCCCGAGTTAAAGAAATATATTAATTGTACTACACTATTATACAAAACAATCATCCAATCACCAAACCAGATACACGAATAACCAAATGCTAGTGGGCAGTGGCAATCGAGATGTAGCAGGAATATAATAACCAAATGCAGACTAAGACGAGAAAAGCAGGGATTGCCGGATTGGAGAACCAGAGGAGGGAGGACAAGAGAAAAAATGGAGTTGTCGAGGAGGGGACTCAGGACTCGGGAGGGAGATGCAGATGCTCACCTTGCCTGATGCAGGGAGTTCGGCGGCGTAGGTGTCGGAGGTGCGGGTGTCAAGCAGGAAGACAACGAGGTCGATGTCAACCTCTGGTTCGGAGGCGCAGGATGGTCTTGCTCTCCAGTCTCCACCAGTCAAACTCCAACCCTAGTCAATGACTTCCTCTTTTCTTTTATCTCCTTGCGGTTCGCGCGCGCGATTGGGAACTCCCGCCTTGCTGTTCCTGCGCTTTGCAGTTGGACCTCCCGCCCCGCCTCAATCGCGCTTCTGCGGCGCTTCGGCTCCGCTTTTCTCCGCCTTGGCCGCCTACGCACGCTTCGCCAACGCCTAGGCACGCTGAAGCGGTCGCGACGCCTTGGGGGCGCTTTTGGCCCAAAGCGACACGTGAATCGTCCGCGTAGCGTGGAAGCGAGTGGAATCATACGCTTAATCCTAATTTTCTGAACCTTGGGTAAGATACCTGCTGTCCAGATGAGCTGAGGTGGCTTCCCAAAGCTGCTCAGCCTGCCCAGTCATACAACACACACTAGAGGTGTGTCAGAGACGGTTACGCTATATGGATCGATCAGGTCATGCCACGTGTCCTCCGCAAGTAGGGGTTTGATTCCTCTAGAATCTCCTCGAAGGTTCTCATGCTCGACAACATCTAGGTCGATCCACTGGCTACTCCAAGCCTAGGAAATGGTCGATCAAATTACCACCGCGCTTCAGATCGATCCCCGACCAGATCCTCCATGGGTTAGGGATCAATCTGTTCTCCGTGTGCTGGAATCAACTGTAAGCTGTCTTTCAATCCAAGGACTCTTGTTCTTGTGATGTTCGACCATGATGAACCCTTTCTTACTTTGCTCGATCATGACAGTTTGTTGGACCGACTGACTGGCCTAGTTTACTTCCTTAGGTATAGTATCTCATATCAAATTGTTATATGAATACAATCCAAAATGTTTTTTTTTTTTAAAAAAAACATCATCTACAATACAGATCCCTGCACCAGCTCCATAAATTATTTTTGCAAAACTGTAAATTATTAGTTGAATTTCTTGAAGAAAAAAAAAAAGAATGATTTTCATATTTTTAATAACCATTAGTACTAAAAAAATATGATGATTATATAAACAAGTATTTATAATAAAATGTTCATATGTATACCCTTAGTTGAAAATAAATCATGCTCAATTAACCCATATACATCCGCCCATATACATGATTTGACTGATTATTAACAACAAACGAAATAAACTTTTTTGTAAATTTAATGGATGCATAATATAATGGAATTTAAAATATATATTTGTGATCATTTAAAAATAAAGGCAAATTAACGTAGATATCTTATTTTAATTAAATTAATACCTAAATATTTACCCATTAAATATGGCGCGATTATGTCATTTTGAGACTGCTTGGAATATGGGCTTCGAAACCTTGGTGGGGGTGATGAGTACGATGAGTTGAGACGCTTCTCAGAGTGGCTTGCAAGCATTGGCAACGATACAGTCCGTGGATTGAATGACAGTTGTGTCGATATCGACATTCCCGACGATATTTTTTAAGTAACAAAATCATCCTATTGCTACTATTGTTGAGAGTACTTACCCGATGTTCAAGAGTTCAGGAAACGATCTTAGCTATCTCAAGGACAGAGTCATACTCGTTCCCACAGTTGATGGGGTTGAGTCCGTTAACGAGTACATGAGTTATTTGAACTCATATGAGTAAAGGACTTATTTGAGTTCAGACACCCCTTGCAAGTCAGACGCTGAATATGACTCTCTTTAAGATCTTCATACTCCTGAAATTCTCAATGGGATTAAGTGCTCGGTACTTCTGAATCATAAATTGCGCTTGAAGGTCGACACTCCTATGATGCTGCTCAGAAACATTGATCATGGACGGTTTGTACAACAGTACGCCTTTGGTTATTACTAAGCTCACCGGCCATGTCCTGGAATTCAGAATTTTCACCGATGCCAAAGCTGGTGATAAGGTTCTTATTCATATGCTCACAATCATACCATCTGATTTGAGGGCACCGTTCAAGTTTAAGGTTTACAGCAATCCATGAGTCCTTCCAAAGCAAGAACAGCTTACATGTGTTTTTATGTACACATATAATTATTACACTGTGTGATGTGTTGATCAAGAAGAGCAGGAAAGCATGCATACGCCCGGACGGTAAGCCCAAGCCGGGGGCAAACGGGCGTATTTCTCCATCCCGGGCTGCTCGTCATACGGCCTTGCCATAACCTTTAGTAGTTGGCGGACCTCCTCAAAATCGCCTTGCTCAGCTGCATCAATTGCACTTTGGCATAAATAATTCCTGAGGATGTACTTGGGATTTGCCGAATTCATTGATATTTTCCTCTCCTCATCCGGAATGCCACTGGTCAAAAGCTGGTATGGGACAAAATGAACCATTTGTGATGGATAAAAATTAAAAACAGGCTAATCGGTGGTTTAAGCAAAACAATATTTTGAAAAGAGGTGGAAAAGGTTTCATTAAAAAAAAAAAAAGTTTCATTTCTTGTTTCAATTAGATAAAATCTTAACTGGACAAACAAAACTGAAAAAAGCACCGACGTGAACCAATACTTTCTGTACACAGAATTTCATTACCATAATTCATATAATATCTATAACCTTCATAAATATTTACCTATGTGGAACGATAAAACAGAATTAAATCAACAAAAACGTGTTGCACAAATACCTCTTGGATGTATGACTTCACCCAGCTAGTCCATGCATCTTTCCGCTCCTTTCCAATATCCAACAGAACAGCCTTCAGAGGGATCAGCAGCTCATCTTCTTGAATGTTGGGATCAGCTTTTACATTAGAAAGCAACCGAAAAAAATTTGTATAGTCGACTTTATCAACAGCCATGTTCTTCAGAAGGTCACTGATCAACAGCTTATTGTACTTGGGCAGACCAAGTTTTCGGGTCATAATGGCCTGATACTCGTCCATGAACTTCGTTCCATATCTAACAAGGAGACAAGGAAAGTCAACATGGTAAAAATAATATGTACAAAAAAACAAAAGGAAAAATGAAATGATAGAAGAAATAAATAGAAATAACAAAGTCACAAAAAATCCAACAGGATCTCCTATCATAATATCCCCCCTGTGCGAGATATATTTCAAAAGAACCCCATGACATTCATCATAGTATAGTCAAGCCCCATGAATTTCATGGGTAATCATACCTCATGTTTTTTTCCTGCAATTCCAAAACTCCTGTGGTTTATTGTAATTACGTTCCTCAGGGTTAGTTTTCGTAATTATCACAAAACCATAATCCAAGTGAAATTTGATTACAAAAACAAATAATTTAACTGAAGTTTGATTACAGAAACGGCCTGTGAGCATTGCAAACATACTCATTACATTAATAAAAATATTAGAGTCACCTCCTTTGATTCAAAACAGAAGCAAACCTCAACTCACTGGGGTTTTTGTAACTACTGCAAACATCATCTTGGGTTCGTTATTCTACCCAACGGTTAAGGTAAAGAAATATGAAAAGCCATTAATACCTCTCCATGGCATAGTTCGCCTCCTTGTCATTTATCAATTGGGCAGCTGACAGAGTCGTGGAGAATTGTGCAATATTCCACAAACCAATATCAGGTTGATTCGCAAAGCAGTACCTTCTGCCAGGAAGATCAGTAGTGTTTGGAGTGAAACTGGGATCAAAAGCATCCAAGAAACCGAAAGGACCGTAATCTATGGTGAGTCCCAGCACACTCATGTTATCTGTGTTGAGCACCCCATGGGTAAACCCAACACCCTGCCACTTTGCAACTAAGGAGGCTGTACGCTCAGCAACTTCTACCGCCCAAGCTGATAATTATCATACATTATGCAACAATTATTAACAGACCAATACGGTAAAATAGCCGTAAGAATAAAATAGAACATTTCTATGACCCAAATGCAAAAATCGAAACAAATACAATATAATATCTGGAAAAAGGAAGTTGAAAAGGAGATTGAAGACTGAAAGGATATATAATATATATATATATATATATATATATATATTTATGATTATAGCTATCGCATTTTATTCATCCCATAATTAACTTCATTTGTACCCTAAAATAGAGTTACTTCGGCAATACATGTTTGGAATTCCGTTTCAATGAACCGAACTAATTATGAGAAGAATGTATAAAATCATCAGCAATTTATAAAACCCATTAGTAAACATCGGTGAATAGCAAAGAGACTACAAGCAAACAAACTCCTCCAACCAAACAGTGACAATGGTTGGCCTTCGAACGATAAGACCTGAAATATGGTTATCATCTAACAGACAAATTACAATGAGATGCACATCAAAAGAGTTGTGAGTAAACCCATCAATTTAAAATTTACCTGCATACTTATTAGAAGTCAAATCCACAATCGAATCGTCTCCTTCACCGGTGCTGAAAGATAAACTCTCACTTTTGCTTAGGTTCTCTAGATGGGGGAAATGATGCCTGATGGCATAGTCAGCCAACATGGGGACAATAGCAAGATCATCCTTCCCTCTTGAAGCATGTATTTGGTATGAACCAAAACGTAGAAAGGATTGAGCAACTCTGCAGACAATTGCACCAGGCTCATCCTTTGGGTTGCCACTGAATGCAAACGAACCCACTATTGTCAACTGTGGAAACATTGTCTTTTTACCAGTTTTATCACTAATATATATGAACCTTAAGAAATTCAAATTTTGGTCTCAAGCTAAAACCTCCCAGATATTTAAGGAGAAAATTTATAAAGATATGAAAAACCCTTGAAGTTCGACATAACTACAGAAAATGTCCAGCTATCTAACTCAATTACAAAAATATCCATGAAACTAATTACAAAAATATCCATGAAACTTTGTTAGCCTCTTCATATGAAATAATTTTTTCAAAAAATATAAATAAATAAATAAATGCATTTATGAAAACATCATTTGCACCTTCTAACACTAGATCAGGACTCAGGGATATATTTTGTAATTCTCAAGCACAGACATTCTTCTTCTTCTTCCTCTTCTTTTTTTTTCTCTCTCTCTCTCTCTCTCTTTTTTTTCTTTCAAATTAGGTCAAACTTCAAGGGTACTTTATGTAATTATCCAAAAGAAAAAGATCAAGAATTAGTTGCCTCCATGGAAAAGAAGGATGTATGCAGTACAGATACACATAGCACTACACTGTTTCTAACCACAATCAACATACTACAAATTGAAAGATGAAGGAACATACTCGTAGAACATATCTCGGGTAACGTATTTTCCAGTTGTCACTAAACACAAAGCACGTGTTGTTGGGATTCCAAGACCGTGTATTGCCTCACTGCAGAGAAATTCCCGGATACTACTACGTAAGACGGCAAGACCATCAGCAAACCGGCTGTATGGTGTCTTTCCAGCACCCTTAAGCTGTAATTCCCACCTCTGAGACTCAGAGTTAAGAACCTCCCCCAATGTAATTGCCCTACCATCACCCAACTGTCCGGCCCACATCCCAAACTGATGTCCTCCATAGCATTGAGCGTAAGGCATCCTACATAAAATTCGAGCAAGTTTTAAGGAAAGAAAACTGACGAGGAAAAAAAAAAGGAAAATGGAATGAAAAGGGCAGAAGGGAAAAGAAAGAAATAAAGGAGAAGAAAGGGAAGATATAAACTCACGCTCCAGGTAAGGGTGATGCCCCAGAGAAAAACAGGGGAAAATCAGGCCTCTCGAATCTGAAAATACACAAACGATTAAATAGACAAAAAAGTTGAGTCAATAAGTGTACAGAACTTCTTAGAGAGCAATATTGTGAGTCATTTAAATCAGACAAAAGTGCAAAACTAAACAATTTATGATTTAAATCATTGCTTGTGTTATCATATAGTAGAACTTTTAACAAACCCCATTTTATTTACTCTGAATGTAAAGTCCTGGAACGACTTTCAGGACTTACACTATTCATCTCATTCTCAAACAGTATTATATCAACAATTCACACCATTACAATTCTAATCATCAGTCAAACTTAACCACCACTATTTTGTTAAAAACTAATCACATCAACTATCACATTACATCATTACATTTCCATCTCATAACCGCCAAACCATCCATATTCTTTCTTATTTTTCCGAAAGGATTTTCCCACCACTGTCTTTGCAATGGGAAGGAATGAAAAGATCGTCAACCAATCAGAATCTTACTCTTTAGGATCCAAATTAAGTAGCTCGGCGACGGAATCCGACCATGCAACTAGTTGAGGATTATCAACCTCAGCCGATGGAGATACTTTTGTATAACAGGAATGCAAAACCTGCATATAAAATGCCATCAGCACATATTACTGGGCATCCAGTATACCGGTTAATAAAGTGTTCACGAGTAAAATCACACCAATAACAAAGTCTCCGAATATATTCTCCACATCCCATCTAAGGAGGCATGAAGTTCATACATTCGAAGGATCTATAAGCACAACCAGAACTAAAAAAAATCTACTTCCACCAGATGAATAATTAGAACCAAAATCATAATGTCTCGAGACTATGAGACATAAGCTACCAATAAGTCATGTGTCTTGTTCTTCTGTCAAATGCAAAAGAATCCTGCTTTAAACATATTATAGATCAAGAAAAACACCCCGCGTAGATATATGACTTGAAAATCTAAATAGCAATATTTTTTCCCAAATTCAAAGGGTCATACTTCTAAACGGATAACCTGAAACAGAATAATCTACCTAGCAACATCTACAATTAGTCCCAAAAGCTCATGTGATATGAGAATTTAATAGAATCAAACCTCTCGGGGGATCGTATCAAGCCTGGGATCACCGGGAAGTTCACGAACAAACGAATGGTCCCACTTCAATTCTTCCAGCTTTAACCTAACCCTGTTCTGCCTAAGATAATCAACATCCGTACCATTTCTAACGACGTCACAGTTATTGCCGCCGTTATTGTATTGCAACCTCTGATTCTTCAAATCCTCCGATAAAGAGTCGACGGCGGACGCGGCGGGAGTAGTTCTCTCCATCGAATCGACGGTGGATAAGTGGCGCCTCCGTAAACTACAGCGGTTGAAGGGGGAAAAATAAATTTTCTGCCGGAAAGATGAGCGGAAGGAGAAGGCGGTGGTGGCGACGGTGAGGGAAGAGGAGGTGTGACTAAATGATGCCGAAATCTGGGACAACATTTTATTCGACTGATTTCAATCCTTATGTATATGTACGTATTATGTGTCTACTTTATTTGGATGATATTTTTCCTTTTGAATTTTCTCTTCTCATGAAGTGTGCAGATATATTAATATGAAATATTTAGTATAAAGCCAATAGGAGAGTATAATTGAGTAGAGAATGGAAGATATTTTTTTTGGGGACAATTTCTTTTAACCTCATTATATATAGTCTTTCTTTTACACATATTTCATCAAACTACATTTTTTTTTTTTTTTTTTCACCTCAAAACTTACCAAATGATACGTGGCATAAAAATCGCACATCCAAATGAGCCGCATAATTGACAATTATGTGAGATATTGTCACATATATATGAACGCATATCCAAATTAATGGA
The DNA here is from genome assembly GCA_902706635.1 of Striga hermonthica. NCBI lineage: Eukaryota > Viridiplantae > Streptophyta > Magnoliopsida > Lamiales > Orobanchaceae > Striga > Striga hermonthica. The sequence continues at coordinate 8,519,258 of CACSLK010011299.1, read as the reverse complement.
TAGTTAAATATTATGCGAAATACTTATGTATATGTTGTAATCGCATATCCAAATCCACTACATAATTTACGATATGCGAAATTATTTCACATATATAATTATCAAATATTCAAAATTGATAGTCACTTGTTTTACGATTGTGCAACATGTTTTTTTATAGTGTACGCCTCGCATATCCAAATCCACCTCATAATTTACCATATGCGAGAACTTTTTTCATATTCTGTTATCGCATGTCCAAATCGAACGTCGCGTATTTTATGTATGCGACATGTTTTCGCATAGTTTACGACTTGCATATCCAAATTCACCGCATAATTTACCATATGCGGTAACATTTTTCATATTCTGTTATCACATATCCAAATCAAACGTCCCATATTTTATGATTACGGCATATTTTCACATAGTTTATGACTCACATATTCAAATCCACTGCTTAATACCATACCATACGTGATAAAGTTTAGCATTTATGTTATCACATATCCAAATCAAGCATTGAATATCCAAATCAAGCGTCCCATATTTTATGATTATGAAACATATTTTTGCATAGTTTACGACTCGCATATGCAATTATGTAATGTCGGATAACTAACGATTATGTGTAATATGTTTGCATATTCAATAATCCCACATCCAAATCAAAAGTTGCATAAGGACAATCCGCCATTTTTTCGCTGATCCATATCATGAATCACATATCTGATGAAATTCGTATATTATTCGCATAATTTACGCACCGCTTTGATTTACTGATTTTTCACGTAAAAAAAATTGGCAAATGACATGTATTTATTTATTGAGCAGATGTACATATACCACCATTATTACTACCCATAATTTGTAGCGTAGATTGGACCGAGTATTCTATTGCCCTAGTATGTGGAATGATACACTGAATATTTCAATGAATTTTCAAGTTTATTGATGATTTCAAGCATCTTATTGCGTGGTGTTGCTGGTTTTGTTTTGTGTTACCCACATGTACTAGTTGTATGTGGGTGAGGAGGTAAATTGGTTTCTAATTTTAGTTTGTTCATGTATTTTTCCGACGCGGTCGTAACAAAAAATAAAATAAAAAAAATAATTTTAATACACATGAGATCAACGCTAAAAAATTTATCTACTTCGTAGGGATTCCTTTTCTATCGTGAGCGTTACAAGGTTTTTATCAAGTGCACCGCAACATCGATCAACTTGGAGGGTGGGCCTGGTGCCTCGGTTGATGACTCAATTTGGGGAGAAGACATAAACAATGATGACACTAAGATGACGGTGATGATCAAGTATGTGTTAAAACAATATTTTTCATGGTAATGAAACATCAGAAACAATGTTCGAAAAAAAAAAGTTCAATTGAAAATGAGCTTCTTAAAACTGCAAAATGATAGCATATATGGGTTGCATGCAAACGTGCATGACCCACATGCAAGCCATACTACACAAGCAGACAAGAGAAACCGGCCATGTCATAAAAAAGAAAAGAATTGTGAGCTCAATGAAGATCAAAGAAAATCAGTTAAAGCAAAAAGAAGAAAGCATGAAGATGTAGACGGTGAAGAGTGAAGGAGAACCGTAGGATCATGCTGTTAGTACATATAAATATTTGCCTAATATGGAACCCTAGAGACCATGAACAATGAAAGCAAATGTACACTTCTTGATGAAAATAGATGATCACAGTTTGAGCATGTTTTCTTTTTCTCTTTCCATTTTATTTTCATATTTACTTCTATGTTTCCTATCATGGTATCAAGAACATTAATTAATCATTGGGACCTATCATTTACTCGAGATTCTCACCCAGATCTCCATTTTTTGTTTTTAAAAACCATAGTGCATAGCTTCATCAGATCTGCATTTTCACCTCAAATCATCTGCAATGGCATCTCAAACCTCCTCAGAGAGCACATCCAACCCCACTGCTCCCACCACTCCATCGTTCATTCAACCGAAACACCAACTCATATCTATAAAACTCACAGACACAAATTATCTCCTTCGGAAACAACAAACCTAGTGCCATAATAGACTATGGCCTTGAAAAATTCATTGATGCTGATTCTCATCCACTAGAGAGGTTCTTATCCACTGATGGCACAAACCCACCCACCCTCAACCCAGCATATGCAGCATGGCTAAGGCAAGATCAGTTCCTTTTATCCCAACTTTTATCCTCCTTGAGTGAAAATCTCCTTATCATGATGGTTGGCAAGAACATATCAAAGGATATGTGGCTCTTCTTAGCAGCAAACTTATCTGGTCTCTTAAAGGCACAGCTTATGCATCACAAACTCTAACTTCAAACCCTTAAAAAGGGCTCTAGTTAAATGAGTGAGTTCCTAGGCAAGGTTAAGGCATGTTGTGATAGCCTTGGCATAGCAGATGAGTTTGTATCTGATCAGAATCACATCCTCTATATCCTTGCTGGCTTAGGAAGTGAATACAACCTAGCTGTGACTTCTAGAGTGGAACCTTATTCACTCAATGAGGTGTATGCTATGCTCCTCAGCCTGGAGTCAAGGCTAGATATTGGAGCCTAGACCATAGTCAACCCAGATGGCTCTCTGCCAAGTGTTAATTAACCTCACATCCACTAACCCCACTGCTCAGAGAAACTCACCAACCTTCACTGCCTATAACAACCAAAGGGGATCTTTTTCTCAAAGAGACAGAGGCCGCTCTAACAACTACAGAGGCCGTGGGGGTCGAGGCTATAGAAACACCAACATGCCCTTTTTGCCAACTCTATGGCTTCAACATCCATACAACTGAGAGGTGCTTTCGCATATATGACTCAACATATCCAGCACCTACAAATATGCAGGCTCAAACTGCCAACGCTCAGAGTCTACCCCAACCTCTCAACTCAGTGCCTTCACACCTCAATGCATTTGTTACCTCTTCTGACTCAAGCTAGGACTCTTTGTGATTTGCTGACTCAGGTGCCTCCAACCATGTCACTATGAACTCTTTAACCTGAACCTTTCATCAGAATATCAAGGCCACAACAGGCACCATGTGGGTAATGGCTCAGGTTTGTGCATCTCATATATTGGCAATTCTAAGTTCATTACACCTTCACACCCAACCAGACATTTTCTACTCAAAAACTTACTCTATATCCCTCACATCACCAAAAACTTATTGTCTCTCAATTTGCTCATAATAATTCAGTTTATTTTGAATTCTTTCCTACCATTTGCTTTGTAAAGGATCAGGACACTCACCAAGTACTTCTTCAAGGTTCACTTAAAGGGGGACTTTACAGCTTTGATATCAACTGTTCCACCACTACCCCAAATCAGCCCAAGAAGTTATCCAAATCTCCTTTAATTTCTGCAAATGTTGCTACTTTCAATAAGAAAAATGATTTAGCTTTATGGCATTCTAGACTTTGATATGCTGCCCTTTATGTTGTTTCCAAGGTTATGAGATCATGTAATCTTTCAATTTTTATGAATGATAAATTTATTTGATGTTCTTGTGAACAAGCTATAAGTCATTCCTTGCCTTATTCTACTTATGATACTATATACTCATGTCCTCTTGAGCTTGTTCATACTGACATCTGGGGACCTTCACCCATCAAATAAGCTAATGGTTCTCAATACTATGTGTGCTTTGTTGATCACTACACTAAGTTCACTTAAATTTACTTCCTCAAACTTAAATCAGAGGTCAAAGAGGCCTTTTTGCACTTTAAAAACCTTGATGAAAACCAATTGAATCATAAGATCAAAACCATACAAAGTGACTGGGGTGGAGAGTTTAGAGCACTCACCTCTATATTCACATAATCAGACATTAATCATAAACTTTCTTGTCCATATACTCCAGCCCAAAATGGTGTTGCAGAAAGGAGGCATAGAACTATTGTAGAAATGGGCTTGGCTCTCTTGTATCACTCTCATGTTCCTCTAACTTTGTGGGATGATGCTTTTAGTGCAGCCATATACATCCTCAACAGACTTCCAGTAAAATCACTTCACGTTTCCTCACCTCTTGAACACCTCTATGGTTACAAACCAAACTACAACAAAATTATTTGGCTGCCTCTGTTACCCTAACCTAAGACCTTACAACAAACACAAACTCCAACCTAGATCCTTACCCTCTACATTCATTGGATTCAGCTCTAAGCACAAAGGCTACAAAGTCCTCTTACCTTCAGGCAAGGTGATTGTCACCATAGATGTAATCTTTGATGAAACACAATTCCTTTTTTCCAAAAACAACACTCATCATCCCAATAGTGATACCATTGAGTCATTTATGCATCAACCACCACCCATTGTCCATATACCTCCTAAACTACCAAACACAAATCCAAATCCCTCACCCCCATCCTTCCATCCTAATACTCATCCTTTTCCTCATAACTCAACCACTACTCCTCACACCCCTTCTACATCTCAATCCCCCACTAACAACAGTCAACAATCTCACTCCTCCATACTCATTTATGTTGATTGCCAATTGTGGGGGAACACTTGACTCATTCCACAACACCTGTTAATGAACAACCACCTTTATATCACATGATCACCATGTCTAAAACAGGTTCACTCAAGCCAAAACTATTCACTGCTCAATTGGATGTCACTGAACCTGCAACATACAAGGAGACCCTCACTCACAATGCATGGAAAGTAGCCATGCAGTCAAAATATCAGACTCTCCTTCACAACAATACATGGTCTCTTGTTGATCCTCCTCCTACCAGGTCGGTGATAGGCTGTAAGTGGCTTTTCAAAGTTAAGAAACATGCTGATGGCACTATTGCCAGACACAAAGCCAGGCTAGTTGCAAAGGGATATAGCCAAGCTACAGGCATTGATTTCTTTGAGACATTCAGCCAGTGGTTAAGCCTACAACCATTAGAGTTGTCATATCACTGGCCCTGACTTATGGTTGTTGTATCAAACACCTGGACTTTAACAATGCTTTCCTACATGGGGATATTCATGAGGATATTTACATGACACAACCTCCTGGATTTGAAGACACTCAGAATCTACATCTTGTATGCAAACTACACAAGTCTATTTATGGCCTCAGACAAACACCAAGAGCATGGTTTACTAAACTCAAACAATCCATACTCTCCCTTGGTTTTCAGAACTCTAAGTCAGACTGTTCTCTGTACATCAAGAGGACACCTAGCTCATGCACATGGCTTCTTTTCTATGTGGATGACATCCTCATAACAGGCTCCAATGTGGCTGCCATCTCCACCATCATTGGCACACTCAGGAAGGAGTTTTCTATAAAAGATCTTGGTCAGATTCATCACTTCCTTGGTATTGAAATCAACCACACCAACTCTCGCCTATACCTCACTCAATCCAAGTATGTCAAAGACACCCTACGAAAGACCAACATGACAGATGCCAAACCATTACTTACACCAATGATTCCATCTGCATCCCTCACCAAACATCAAGGCAGTCCTATGTTAGATCCAACACTCTATAGGAGTGTGGTTGGTTCCCTTCAATATGCTTGCATAATAAGACCAGATATCTCCTATAGTGTAAACAAGGTTTGCCAATTCATGCAATGTCCTATGGACACTCACTGGAATGCTGTGAAAAGAATACTAAGATACCTTGCATGCACAATGAATTTTGGACTGCATTATGCAAGGAACACCAGTACACATCTCACTGGTTTCTCAGACTCTGACTGGGCTAATGATCTTGATGACATGAAATCTACCTCTGGAATTTGCATATATCTTGGGAAGAACCCTATATCTTGGTGTTCAAAGAAACAGTCCTCCATATCAAGATCAAGTACTGAGGCTGAATATCGAAGCTTAGCTCAGGCATCTGCTGAAGTGTTATGGATAACTTCACTCCTCAAAGAGCTAGCAGTGTCATGCTCTCAAGTCCCAACGGTGTGGGTTGATAACCTCAAGACAATTTCTCTGTCATCTAATCCTGTCCTTCATGCCCGTACGAAGCATGTTGAGATAGATATTCACTTTGTAAGAGAACTGGTGGTAAAAGACAGCATTAAAGTCCAGCATGTCTCTTCCATTGATCAGGTTGGCGGTGTATTCACCAAACCCTTATCTCTTCAAGCCCACTCTTGGTTCAGGACTCTACTTCAGGTCTTACCTGACCCCTCCATTGGCTTGAGGGGGGATGATAGCATATATGGGCTGCATGCAAATGTGCATGACCCACATGCAAGCCATACTACACAAGCAGACAAGAGAAACCGGCCATGTCATCAAAAATAGAATTGTGAGCTCAATGAAGACCAAAGAAAATCAGTCAAAGCAAAAAAGAGAAAGCATGAAGATGTAGATGGTGAAGAGTGAAGGAGAACCGTAGGATCATGTTGTTAGTATATATAAATACTTGCCTAATATGGAACCCTAGAGATCATGAACAATGAAAAGCAAATGTACACTTCTTGATGAAAATGGATTATCATAGTTTGAGTGTAATATCCCGACAAATTATCAGTATAAATTATATTTTAGTTCCGATATTATTTTTCAGAATTAATTATTTTCAGTTATTTCAGTCGAAATTACCGGAAATTGTTTTCGACGTACCGTTTACGTTCGAAATAATTTTGGTAAT
>CACSLK010011299.1:8470651-8503790 GCA_902706635.1 Striga hermonthica | reverse complement strand
AAAAAAAAAAAAAAACATGATTCTTCGTCAAGTAGGATTACGAAGCACCAGAAGCAGCCACGTAGGCTCAGCGCATTCTGAAATTATATATAAGGGGGATTAGGAATATCTATATACCAGTACAACGCTCGTGTATTACACGGGTTTTTGCTAATTTTTTTATTAAAATCTAAAATTATTGAGAAAAAGCAATTGAAAATTTCAATACATTTTATAAAAATATATATATTATTTTATATTTAGTATGACACTTTTTTATTTGTACGACTTACATGTGTTATATTATAATATTTTTTAATTTACAACATATCCCCCTATATATTAATCCAGAACTCGCTGTGCCTACGTGGCTGCTTCTGGTGCTTCGAAATCCTATGTGACAAAATTACATGTTCGTTATTAGCTTGGATAAATCTTAATTTAATTCCAAACCAAAAATAATTAGGTTCGGGTTACCATAAATATGTTGATTATTTATGTTCATGTTACATGCATTAATTGCATTTTAATATCATTCTTTATTATAACTTTTGAATTGTATATGTATTTTAAAAGTTAATAACTTGTGTATTTTTTTATCAGTTTTATATATGTAATATATCAAATTAATCTTCTTTTGATGAGTTTCGATTTAACATCCATATGTATAAAAAAAATAATTTATATTTATCTTTATAACAATAATAAAAATATTTTTAATATTAATTAGAAAAATAAAATTATTTATCAACTAATATATTTATATTTCAAGTAGTTATATGATATAAGTTATAAAAACTAATATAATATAACACATGTACGTCATAAGTAACACATATCATTCTAAAATATATAATAATATATTTTTTTGTAAAAAAGTAAACTAAATTTAATATAGTTTTCTCATTAATTTTAAAATTTAAGAATAATTTTTTAACAAGCACCCGTGTAATACACGGGTGTTGTACTAGTAACTACATTAAACATAAATATATCAACTGAGAAATAATTTTATTTTTTTAATGAATTTTATTATTTTTTATTATTATAAAGATAAATATGATTTATTTATTTCATATATACAATATAGATGTCAAATTGAAAATCATCGAAAGATAATTAATTTTATATATTATATATATAAAATCGATAAGAAATACAAAAGTTATCAACTTTTAAAATACATTTACAATTCAATAGCTAATTTAAGGAAACAAATCAAAAGTCAGGGATATATTAGTCACTTAGTGTCTCACTATGTAAAATTACAAAGAATTAAAGGGTTATATTAGTAAAAGTTATGATAAAATACCTAAGTTGGCTAAATAATATTTATGGAATGTCCAAACCAAGATTATTAATTATTAATATATCAATATTATTTGTCCAAACCTAATTACGAAGCATGATTCTTTGTCAAGTAGGATTCTGAATCACCAGAAACAGCCACGTAGGCTCAGCGCATTCAGGAATGATATTATAAATATTTATAATTATTTTGTAAAAATATTAATTATGTTTTAATATTATTTCATATTCTATTCGTAATTTTTAAAATAATAGGGAGGGTGTATTTAATTGGGAATTTAAGTGACATTTTAAGACTTTTTAAGATTTTAAACTTTTTAGGATTTTGAGATTTGTGAAGAATTCGATGAAGTCTTAAGTCTTGGAGTAGGATTTGAAGTGGGATTTTATAAAAGGTTTTTGGTTTAGAAATCTCACCAAATCTTAAAAAGTGTTAATAAATCATAGTATCAAAAAAATTAAATACCTTAGGATTTTGTAAGAAATTTGAAAATCCCAATTGAATACCCAGAATTTTTAAAAGTCTTAACAAATCTACATTGAATGCACCAGGATTTCCAATGTCTTAAAAAATACTTAAAAATCCTAATTGAATACACACCCTTATTACTGCACTACACGGGTACTTGTAAAAAAAAAGATATTTTATAAACAAAACAATAAAATAATCATATTGTTATCGATAAATTATAAAAAATAAAGAACTAAAAGACGATATTATTTTAAATCGTGTTCTACACTTGATTTGTTAAAAATAATACGATACTCGTATGTTGTATGGGTACTTAAATATATTGATATTTGTAAATAAAAAATAAAAACTAATTATACGTTTATTATGAAATTATGTATACTGAACTCACAACAATTAACAAAATGACAACTAAGTCAGATTGGCGTCCCCATTTTTTACTAAATTTATAAAAATGATATTTTTTAAATTATATATGTCTAAAACAGATATTATTTACAGCTCTATATATCTAATTCGATTTAAAAAAAAAACAAGTTTATTGTATTGTGATTATTATTTTATATTTATAGTGTTAGTGTATCTCGTTTATCAATTTTGTATTTTTTTTTCCTTTTATATTTAATAATGTTGAATATTAACTTACGCAACAATACTTTTTTAATTAACTAAATAGTGGCTTTAATATAATTTTTTTTTTTTTAATTTGCCATTGCAATTAACTTCCCAGTGGAACTTCCATTGAACTTTTTACAATGCAAGGACATATTTTTTCCAACGGTTGAAATATGATCCAAAAAAAAAATCAACAGAAATTCAAACAACAATAAATAATAATAATTTGAATCGTTAAATCTACTAAAATTCTACAATTGTCAAATTTGATCTCTATTAAACTTTTCAATGAAAGCTAAACCAATAAATTATCAATTTGAATTTTCAGTGAAATACCATACGGTTACACCTTTCATTGAATATAATGTTTTTTCTATTATATTCCTTCTCCAACATTAAAATTTTTATGCAGTAGTTTTTGTTATTAATTAATTGTGTTTGCAATTTTTCTATTAAAAATATAGTAAAAAATGAACTTTGTTGTAGTCTATATAATTTCTTTTAGAAATCAATCATGATTTTATCTCAAGATTACTTATTAATTTCTCAATTGAGTTACATTTCTTACTTATTAAATTATAAATAATGAAAATAATTATATTTTTATATGTTATAATATATTTATATATTATATGGCAAAAACTAATAGCAGATAATAAGTTATTTTATATTAGAATAATCAAGTTTTTAAAAAAAAATAAAATAAAATAAAAGTTCTAACTAACATAGATGAAAGTACAAATAACTAGTGTCTAATCACATAGGGCGGTTCAATCGGTCAAAACCGAATCGAACCGACCAAAATTTTGGTTAACCGAAATTTTGGTCTACCCAACCTTCAAACCAAAAACCGAACCGAAATTTATGGTTCGGTTCGATTAAAAAATTCGTCGGGCAGATCCGTTCGGTTATCAGTTATCCGATAAATAAAAAAATGAACAAAGAAAAAAAAAACTTACAAATTCAGCAAATCACACCTCTAATTTCATCAAATTGTAGTCATAATTAACAGAAAAAGTATAATAGCATAATCAAGCGATACGTAGGAGAAAAATTTAATTGATATAATCGAGTGCAGCCCATAGAATTGATGGGATTGAATCGATTTCAGCCTTAAGAGATTGAATTGATATAATCGAGATTGAATCGACAGGATTTGGGTGCCAAATCCATTTGAGAAGACAAGCTTCATCGAGTGTCGAGTTGAAAAGAATTTGGTACTGCTCGTTGATGATGAATCGCGTGAGATGAAGGCTCGACCGATCTGTTATGGGACTCAGGCAATAGAAGGTTGCGCGATCTTAAGTGCGATTCTGGGGTTCTGAAAATCTGGTGCTCTCGTTCGCAAAGATGGGGGAAGTAGATGAGTTAGAGCTCGTTTGTTTATGGAATAGTTTACTCAGTTTTATTTTAACTCAACTCCACTATCTTTAATATTATTCATATAATTAAATAATATAAACCAGGATAATGCTCCCCTACCCACGGTGGGCACATGTTAATATGCCCACCGCTTATGAGGCATGCACACATTGGTGATGTTAATATGTTCAAAAAAATACATCACCAATGTGTGCATGCCACATAAGCGGTGGGCATATTAACATGTGTCCACCGTGGGTAGGTGAGCATTACTCATACAAACCAATCATTCTTACACATCACATCAATTTTAATTCACTATTCATCCACTCATATATTTTTAACTACATATCATTTCCAATCATTTATCTCTTACTTTACAGCAAATCACTTTTAATCATTTTATTTTATATATTATTTTAATACATTCTTAAAATTCCACTAACAACTAACATACTGCATATTCAAAATTAACTATGGTTAACCAAAATAACTCACTTTGAACAAATTATTTCGTAAACAATCAAGCCCTTAGGTTGCGGGATTCCTGATCGAGGAAGAAGGGAGAAGGAATGAGATTGGGTTGGGCCTAGTGCCTTGTGGTGGTTGTTTATTTCGTTTTATTATATGGGGTCGTATGAACATATTTGGGCTAAAAACTAAAAACAGGGCTTGGTTAATATATGTTTGTTATAAATTTTTAGTATCGGTTTTCTTTTCGGTTCGGTTAACCGAATATTTATATCCAAACCTAACCAAGAACTGAATTTTTAAAAAATACCAACCGAAAACCGAACCAAAAATTCGGTTTCTGTTTCGATTTTGGTCGGTTGACCAAATTCTGTGCACCCCTACTATCACCTAACACTTACACATATAATTAATAAGCATAAAAAATTAACAAGCTTTTAACAACTCAACTTTTTGTGGTTGATTTTTAGATGTATAATGTTTTGATCGTGTATTAATATTTAATTTATTAAATATTAGTTATTAATTAATGATATAAGATAAAATGTGTATTACGGTATTACTAATTTGCTATTACAAATATATTTAAATAAATATTTTTAAGTAGTTAATTTTTTAATAAAAGTTATAAGATAGAGTGGATAATAGTATATTACTGATTCATCATTAAAAATATGTCAAAGTAAGAGTTTCTTTATGCAGTTCATTTTTTACAAAATCACTCGTCCTTTTATAATAGTATAGATAATAAATTTTAAGATGAGATTGAAAAATGTGAAAATGAAATAATTTGATATCTCTAGCGAAAAGGTGGTTAAAAAAATTAGCTAAATAAGATCTTATTGTCAGGATAATTGAATACATTGGATAGTTTGTCAGCTATAGAATTAATATGTTCACTTGAACCACTCGTCGGGGTTCGCTATTGGTGAGTTGCTCGGACCGGCGAGGCGTGAGCTGTGGTCAACGAAGAAGCATTACTTGGGCTCGAGCTGGCGTGAAACGGAGGGTCTACTGGCGGTCGGAGTTAGTTCGACAAGAAGAGCTTGGGATTGAGCTGTGGGGTCACGGTCGAGTGCTTGGCCGGAGCTCAGGTGAGGTGGTCGTGACTCGTCGGCGGGAAGGAGCTAGATGTGGTGGTTCACCAGTGAAGGTGGTCGCGACAAGGGCTCAGCTCGCGGGTACAGTAGTTGACCGTTGCTGGTCGCAAAATATTTTCACTACCCGCAAGTGTACGGCGTAGCTGCAGAAAGCGGCGAGCAAGGTCGTATTCCACAGAGACTGTTGTTAAACTAATTAAGTACCAAAATATAGACGATTAAATATTATCTAGACTAATGTAAATTCGATTGGAGTTTTTATTCTAAACTAACGAATGAATGCAAAAATAAATTCTAACACTAATGAAGGCTTGTTCTAAATAAATCAAGAATGAGAAAATAGATTCTAGGCTATGCTTTCTTCGGGTTTATTCTAGTGAAGTTTTCTTATTCATTCAAACCTTATTTAAGTCTACCAATCATAGGGATGATCGCTAAAGTAATTTACACCTTTCTCTCGAACAAGTTAAATCGTAGATATTAATTGTTATCTATCTCCTCTCGGTCTCAAGATGAACAACTAACTCCCATTAGCTCCTAAGATTCTAGTTCCCTCGCAAGATTCTATCAACCTCTCGGTCTGTTTAGTCTCTTACGTTATGAATTTCCCAATTCTAGCAATCAACTATCTCCTCTCGGTCTCAAGCCAATCACAAATATGCATAAATACGGGCCCTATATTCACACAATTCATATAATCACAAGAAACTGATAAACGAAAGATATACCGGAATGAATAAACAAAATCACTTCATAAAATAATCCGAGTACTCGCAAATCCTAGAATCTCAAAGAGATTTAGCTACTGAACATATTCTCAATACTCAAAATAAACAAATTCATGAGTTCAATGAAGAAGAAAAAGAGAAAAGAAAGAAGAACTATTGTTGTCGTTAGTTCCCGGATCTTCAATCTTGACTCCCTCGAATCCCTCGTGTGTTTCGTGCTTTCTCTAGGCCTCCAATGGTGTCCAAAATCCCAAAACCGTGTTCTTTTTGTTCCTTATATACTGTAGGGCAAATATGGGTCGAAAAAGGGATCAATTCGCGTGGGTTTCTTATTTTCCGCTGGTTTAACTGCGCGTCACACGACTCGTGTCACTCTCCACACGGGTCGTGTGACTTGTCTTCGAACTTTTGCCCCGCTCCCAGACTCACACGGTCAATCACACGGGAGGTCACACGAGTCGTGTGAGCCCACACGACCCGTGTCATGGGCCACACGACTCGTATGGTAAAGCCGCACCAAAATTTCACGAGAGGTCGATTTTTTCACCTCACACGACTCGTGTCACTCTCCACACGAGTCGTGTGGCCTGGCTGCACCCTTTTTTCGTCGTTTTTTGTCCCGATTCCATCTTTAACGCTTTTTCGGGCATATTTCCTGCAAAACCAACGACAAATATACCTCCATCATAGATTAATAAATCAAACAAAATGGTGCACAATCCCACGATAAACATGGTCAACCATCACACTATATCACTCATAATGAATGAAAATATGATGAATGTCAACTCCCCCAAACTTAAACCCTTGTTCGTCCCCGAACAAGAACAAGAAAATCAAAACTCAAGCGTAATGAGTGATATCTAACTAGAACAGCTTCAAATACTTCAATGCAACCAAGAAAAATTCAAGTGATCATAACTATCATGCTTTCGACTACTAACTTGTGTCTACCTTGAATCAGCGAATCCTCAAATAGGAATAATATAAGTGCCTCACTCACATGTCATCAATAAGGAGAGATACGCTCAAGTCAAATCAAACACCCGGTTAACTATATGTTTGCCAATCATCTAACACCCTACTTCAAACACAACTAGTAATTATGAGCTTTAAATCAAAAGGTCTTCTCGGGTTGTAACGTAGGCTAATTGGTCAAAGGTAAGATATATATGGTAAAGTGGCTCAAATAAACAATCACACCATTCGAGTAAATAGACTACTCGACTACTCAGCTACTCATCCCTAATCAACATAACGTGTGTCTCATCCCAAACCAAGATAATCCACACACAACTCATAAGTGCTCAAATCAAATCGCAAAGTAAATACTTGACCGTTTTTTTATTATTTTTTTTTTATTATTATTTTTTTTTCTTTTTTTTTTAGTAAGGGGAGTTTACTTTTTTCCGAACAAGATCAAACCGTAAGGACAACATTCCCTAGATATAAACATTGGAGGTCATCCAAGTATCCTAGAGTAGTTTCCCATACTCATTACTTGTCAAACTCAATCAACTCGTAAGAGGAGTAGAATCCCGAAAAATCGACTTGCGAGCTCCCTTTATTATCATTTTTTTTTTCGGTCATGCACCTTAAAAGCGACTCAATCACGCTGCATTCCATATCCAATCATTCAATAAATAACACCGTTATCCCAATACATCCCGAACAATAGTCAACTCTTCAAAATAACAAGATAATCTGGTCGACAAGGAAAGAGGCATAAGGCTCAAACGGGCTACTAGTGAAAAATATTTTTAAGGACAATGAAACAAGGCCAAACGAGCTAAATCAAAAACCGCCTAAATCATTTTTAAAGCTCACAATCACCAATGCATTTTTTTTTAAGTGAGAATCAAGGCAAATTCTAATAACTCGGGCATTCAATTTGACATACACAACAAGGAATATAGGCTCAAGTCTCACTAGGCTCAATATATCGCTAATTCACGGGTCACAAGCATTTTCATCTAGGCATGACAAATCACAACCCCATCACAATCTCTCGATCACATCAAATTACCATCCACAATCAAGTTATACATCCCATCAAGTCAAAAGCACAAAATACACGAGAGATAGACTCAAAATAAAACCTACTCCTAGAAAACAAATAAACGTGCAAATAAATACATAAAAAGTAAAATAAACTAATGCAACCTATATACAATGCAAGATAACTAGGATGAGAACCTAAGATATGCCGCACCCCTCCCCCAAACTTATTCTTTCGAGAAAGAACAATTTTGAAAGAAAAAGTGGTATATCTTAGGGGACTAACTTCCTGAAATCATGGCTGAGGAGGGGGAAAATGTCCATCGTGTCGCTGCATCCAGTCAAATATCTGCTGGAAGCCGCTCGTCATCCGCTCCTCAATCCGCTGGTAGCCGCTATCCATCCTCTGCTCCAGCCGAGCCGTAGACGCACGGTTCTCATCCCTCCAACCCCGTACATCTGTCATCAACGTGCGCATATCCTGCTCGAGCATCTCCATCCTCTGATCCATGTCAGGCTCTCGACAACGACGCCTCTGCCTCTGCTGCTGCTGCTCAAGTGCTCTGGAGGACTCCGGTATGTCCTCATGTGGGCCCGACTTCTCGGGTCTCGAACCATCTCCAACATACTGCACAAGGGCACCTAAATCCTCGCCCTCGAAGGTTGCTATCTCATCCTCCTCCTCATCCTCGGCTGCTCGGTCAGCCGGATTCAGCCTCGGGGCGAGTTTCCGAAGATCCCCCACTATCGGTCTCTCTGCTACGGCTCGTGCGTGCTCGGGGGTATCCATCTTCAAATTTCCCTCACTGTGGAGCCCCGTCAGCTGTGAGTACGGGAGAGGGAAATGGTCGTCCGACCTCTGTACGAAGAACATCTGACCTCGCAAATCAGTCCTCAGATAATTAAAATTAACCAACGCCTCCAAATCTAAGAGATCCCCTCCCGGGACTCGCCCCCATCTGGAGTAGTCAATCTTCAAATGGTCGGCGATCATCGTTACAGACCCACCACACCAGAGTATGTTTGACACTCCTCGACTCATACGGCACAAATGCTCGCCGACGAACCGTCCTAACCCAGGCTTCCTCTGCTCCATCACCTGGTGCACATAACGGAGCACTGGGTTGCGGATGTCCGTTGCCTTCACTGACCCTCGGGCAAACTGGAATGATCCTCCTCCTCTAGAACTCAGCGTAATGGACCGCCAGAACCCCAAATCGTCATACGTACTCATGTCTATGAAAACCCCTCGTCCTCCGAAACATGCATTGAGCCCCGCTTCATCGAGACTTCAATCTTAATTGTTCAACCGGAAGGTAATCCTCTCCAACTGGTTGGACATCGCCCTTTTCTGCTTCTCCACAGTGCTCAAGAATTCGAGCACCATCCTCATATACGTCCCCGATCGAGTACCAAAGACTCCAGCCAATCCGATCCTGCTCCAAAGAGGCCTCACCGTCTCATGTATGCCAATAACGCGCTCGGTGGCCTCACCGGGATACCGGGTTGGCTTAATAGCCATCTTTGCGAGTCGGGTCCATCTCTCCCTCTGCCAGTCGTGTGGCACTATAACTCCCAACTCGCTCCCCAGAGTCGCTTCGACCTCGACATTCTCATTAGCCCATGCCGGTGGAGGATTCTGTGGACGGTTCGGTGGACGGTTCGCACGAGGTGGGCCACCGGCACCCCCGCTATTCCTTGTTTGCCTACGATTGTTCATTTTGTACCTACATTTACCAAATTCAATATATCATCTTCAATATCAATAATCCACAATAATTAACACAATATCTCCCCTTCAATATCAATTTTTTCTTCAACACAAAACAAGTCCAAAAAGAGAGCAAATATCAACAATATTATCCCCAAACAAATCAATAAAATTCATCACATATCACCAACTCTCCTACACAACACAACTTCACCAAAATTCATCCAACTACAATCACTAGCCCAAGCAATTCAACACAACTTCACCAAATAACATCAACTCTCCAACCATTCCACATATTCATCACAAATTCGCAAAAATATACTAAATGTCAAGAACATAAACAAATAAGCTCAAAAATAATTCACCACATGATTAACATTACTCTCTTCCCCATACCAAACGATTATCATGAGAACTCATATGAAAAAAAAGGGTAAATTCATCAAAAGAGACACGCACATGAAGTGTTCGATTAAATTCCTCAAAGAGCCCTCAACCCTAGTATCAAAATAATGCTCAAAACACATCACCCATACCTCAAATCGTCATCCAAATCGCGAAACTACAAGAAAAGAGAAGAAATTCGTACCTTCTCCAATGAATTCGAGCAAAAATCCGAAATAGCAAAACCCTAGGTTGTAGAATACAAAATTTCTTCCTTTTTCACAAGTTAAAATCGTAAGCAAGAGATTAGAAAGTGTGTGCGTGTGAATTTCGTGAAGAAATCGAGCACAAGAAGCAAAAGAAATCGAAATTATAGATAGATTTGAAAGAGACACGAGAGAATAGCGAACAAAACATTTGGTCGTGTGTGTGAGAAAGTGAACAATCGACTTTTAAAATCTGACCTCGTCGTCACACGACCCGTGTCTCAATGCCACACGAGTCGTGTAGTCGTTAAAAAAAATAATAAATAAATAAAATAATTCGCCCAGACTCACACGAGTCGTGTCCTAGGAACACACGACCCGTGTGGCAACACACGACTCGTTTCTTAAGGCCACACGAGCCGTGTGAATAAGCCGAACCTAAACTCGAAAAATCTCTTTTTTTCCCCAGGTCACACGAGCCGTGTCACTAGGCCACACGACCCGTGTGGACCTGGGACCCCATTTTTTTTTTTAAATAAAAAAAAAACTGAGCCTATTCTAAGAAAAACTATACACTAAAACATTGGGTTGTCTCCCAACAAGCGCTTAATTTAACGTCTTTAGCTAGACGATTACCTGGTTTACCTTTAGTCATCCAAATAGACGATGAAGATCGTCTTGACTTGCTCCGGGCTGAAATATGGTTTGATCCGCTGAGCATTTACCACAAATGTAGTTCCGTCACTTACGGCTAACTCCACAGCCCCATTGGCCATCATCTTCGTGATCATGAACGGTCCTGACCACCTCGACTTGAACTTACCGGGAAAGAGCTTGAGTCACGAATTGAAGAGTAGAACTTGATCATCTTCAGTGAATTCTCGCTTGCGAATTAATTTGTCATGATATCTCTTCGTCTTCTCCTTATAGATGCGAGAACTCTCATACGCCTCCGTGCGAAACTTGTCCAATTCGTTGAGCTGCAACTTCCTTTCGAGTCTGGCCTTTTCGAAGTCAAGATTAATCTTCCTCATAGCCCAATATGCCCTGTGCTCCAATTCAACAGGCAAGTGACATGATTTACCAAATACCAATTGATATAGAGACATACCTAGGGGAGTCTTGTACGTCGTCCGATAAGCCCACAATGCTCCGTTGAGGTGATTCACCCAATCCTTACGACTCCCAATGACTTTCTTGAGTACTTGCTTGATCTCTCGATTAGCCAACTCGGCTTGCCCATTAGCTTGTGGATGGTACGCCGTCTTCACCTTATGCTTCACTCCATACTTGGCAAGGAGACTTCCAAGCCACTTATTACAAAAATGTGACCCACCATCGCTAATCAACACTCTCGGAGTCCCAAAGCGTGTAAGGATATTCGCCCTCAAAATTTTCAGCACCTCCTTAGCATCATTGGTCTTGGTCGGCACCGCCTCGACCCATCTCGAAACATGGTCCACCGCCAAAAGAATGTACTTGGACCCATAAGACACCGGAAAAGGTCCCATAAAATCGATCCCCCATACGTCAAAGAGCTCCACCTCAATGATGTTGGTGAGGGGCATCTCATCTCGTCTAGAAATTCCTCCCGTCCGTTGGCACCTATCAGATGATAACACGAACCGGTGACAATCTTTATAAATGGATGGCCAATAGAAGCCGCTTTGCAACACCTTGATGGCGGTTTGGTTTCCCGCGAAGTGACCTCCACCCGGTGATGAATGACATTGCCTCATGATTTCTCTCCATTCCTCTTCGGGCACACACCTTCTAATAACCATGTCCGCGCACCTCCGAAATAAGTATGGCTCGTCCCAATAGTAGAACTTCATATCATGAAAGAATTTCTTCCTCGCATAATAGGACAAATCCGGAGGTGGTACGCCCGACACCAAGTAATTCACATAATCGGCGTACCAAGGTAGGTGGACCCGAATGTGCATCATGTGCTTGTCCGGAAAATCTTCTTAATAAGGACCAAGCGATCATCCCCTTCAACCGGGCACTCTAACCTAGATAAATGGTCCGCTACAACATTCTCGCATCCCTTCCGGTCCCGGATTTCTAGATCAAACTCTTGAAGTAAGAGCACCCATCGAATCAATCTTGGCTTGGCATCCTTCTTCGCCATGAGGTGTCGAATTGCCGCATGATCGGTAAACACGATTGTCTTTATCCCAACAAGGTAGGGTCTAAACTTGTCAAACGCATACACCACCGCTAGCATCTCTTTCTCCGTAGTCGTGTAATTTACTTGAGCTAGATCCAACGTCTTGCTCGCATAATAAATCACTCGAAATAGTTTATCTCGCTTTTGGCCCAAAGCGACCCCCGCTGCTACATCACTCGCATCGCACATCAACTCGAACGGTTGCTCCCAATCCGGCACAATCAAAATAGGAGCACTAACAAGGGCCTTCTTCAATGTCTCAAAAGCCTGCAAACACTTCTCACTAAAATCAAATGCAACATCTTTTTCTAACAATACACTAAGAGGTTTAGCAATTTTAGCAAAATCACGAATGAACCTCCTATAAAATCCCGCATGGCCCAAGAAACTTCTTACCGACTTCACGTTCGTAGGAGGTGGAAGTTTTTCAATGGCTACAATTTTTGCCCGATCTACCTCAAGTCCCGCGGAAGACACACGATGCCCAAGAACTATACCTTCCTTCACCATAAAGTGACATTTCTCCCAATTTAAAATAAGGTTAGTTTCTTCACATCGCTGCAACACTCGAGATAAATTAGCCAAGCAATTATCAAATGAAGTACCAAACACCGAAAAATCATCCATAAACACCTCCATAATATTCTCAATTAAATCATGAAAAATTGCCATCATACATCTTTGAAAGGTAGCAGGAGCATTACATAAACCAAAAGGCATCCTACGATAAGCAAAAACACCATAAGGACATGTAAAAGCCGTCTTCTCTTGGTCTTCCAGAGCTATCAAAATTTGATTGTATACGGAATAACCATCAAGAAAACAATAGAAATCATAACCCGCTAACCTATCAAGCATTTGATCCACAAAAGGCAAAGTAAAGTGATCCTTACGAGTAGCGGCATTTAATTTACGATAATCAATACAAACACGCCAACCTGTCAAAAGCCTAGTAGCAACAACACCATCATGCTCATCTTTCACAATAGTCATCCCCCATTTTTTAGCCACAACTTGTGTAGGACTAACCCATTCACTATCAGAAATAGCAAAAATCATCTCCGCATCTAACAATTTAAGGACCTCTTTTCTTACTACTTCTTGCATAATTGGATTTAGCCTACGTTGATTTTGAACACATGGCTTATAATTATCCTCAAGCAAAATTCTATGCATGCAAATAGAGGGACTAATACCTTTTAAATCACTAATCGACCAACCAATCGCCGATTTATGCCTTCTTAAGACTCTCAATAATCTCTCAAGCTCCGAATTAGAAAGGTAAGAAGAAACGATTACTGGAAACGTGTTATTCTCTCCAAGATATGCATACTTCAAGTGCTCCGGTAAAGGTTTCAACTCTAACTTCGGGACTCCATCTTTCTTTTCTCCTTGACTTGCACTTGGTCCCGGCTCATCATGTCTCAACTCAAAAAATGCGGCCTGCCTCTTCGGGATTTCCCTACAAGAATCCAACACATTAACACATTTAAATAATTTTTCTTGAAAAGGATCAAACGAAGAAGAAGAAAATAATGATTTTTGAACACATAGATCAAAAGGGTCTTTAGACGAAGAAGTAATCATGTCATTGTCGAAGGAAGCTTCGACAACTTCAATCACTTTACATTCTTCGATCTCACCATCCTCATCATTATTCTTCATCACTTGATATATGGAAAATGTGATGCTCTCTTCATCAACCCGGAGAGTAAGCTCGCCATTCTTCACATCAATCAACGCTCCTTGGGTTGCAAGAAACGGACGACCCAAAATTAGTGGAACCTCCTTATCCTCCTCCATGTCAAGGACCACAAAATCAGCCGGGAAGATAAACCCCTTGACTTTCACCAATACGTCTTCCACAATCCCCTTCGGATAAGACAAAGATCTATCCGCCATTTGCAACGCAATCGTCTTGGGCCTAATCGTCCCAATCTCCAACCTCTTGAAAATTGATAGTGGCATGAGATTGATGCTTGCTCCCAAGTTGCACAACACCTTCCCGAACCGCTTTCCTCCTATAACTCATGCTATGGTGAAGCTCCTGGGATCCTTGCGTTTGAAAGGCATCTTCTTTTGGATCATAGCACTACACTCCTCCGTCAAATTCACCTTCTCATACGCTTTGAGCTTCTTCTTCCTAGATACCATGTCCTTCAAGAACTTGGCATATTTGGGCATCTCCTGCAATGCATCAACAAGAGGAATATTTATTTGAACTTTAGTAAATATTTCACGAAATTTGGCATATTGTTCGTCAATTTTTTTCTTTGCAAAACGTTGAGGAAAAGGTAAAGGAATATTAGGAGTAGAAGTGTTAGAAGTAGATTTTGGCTTCTCAGCCCCTGTAATTGTCGATCTTGGGGGCTTCACTACTACTTCCTCAACTTCTTCCTCTTCCTTGCTTTCCTCAGGCTCGACTTTTTCTGGCTCATTAGTTGGCATCCTCGGTCCCTCATACTCCAAGCCACTCCTTAGACGGATGACTTTGCATTGTTCCTTCAGATTCACCTCTGTGTTGCTCGGAAATTGTCCTCTCTGCTGTAGACTTCCAACTGCTGTGGCCAACTGCCCAATTTGTTGTTCAATTGACTTCATTTGCTTCTCTAAGGTAGAGTGCTTAGCCTGAGATTCGCCCATGAATTGTTGCATTTGAGTCATGAACGAGGCGAACATATCTTCAATTGTCGGCTTCTTCGGCTCATTGATGACCTCGTTGGTCACCGAAAATCAGGGAGGTGGTTGTAGAGCATTATTCGGATTTGCATATGATAAACTGGGGTGATTCCAGTTGCCTTGGTAATAAGTGTTCCCCGCTTGAGGTCCTCGAAAAGTTCCAAAATTCTGATTATTCACATAATTCACGTCCTCGACCGGTTCCCCAACTCCTAAGCTCTCAGCCTTTCCCCCTTGCATGTTGTTTATCACCAATGCTGCTATTTGAGCCGCCATCGAAGCGGCTGAGTCCGCCTCATTCGTAGCCGCCACTCTCTTGAGCATAGTCCTCTCAACCGGCCACTGATAGCTATTCGATGCCATCTCCTCAAGAATTCGCTTCGCGTCGTTCGGTCGCCTTCCCAAAAGGGCACCTCCAGCTGAGGCGTCCACCATAGCCTTCATCGGGCCACTCAATCCATTATAGAAATATCAAATTTGGTGCTCCTCCGAAAATCCATGCTGTGGGCACGTCCGAAGGAGTTGCGTGTAACGCTCCCAGGCCTCGTATAAAGGCTCGCCATCTTGTTTCTTGAATTGAGTGATCTCCGTCTGAAGTCTCAACATCTTACTCGGTGGGAAGAACTTCAAGAGAAATTTCTGACGCATCTCATCTCATGTTGTCACTGTCCCGGCCGCAAGAGAATTGTACCACACCTTGGCTTTATCTCTAAGAAAGAAAGAGAAAAGTCTAAGCCGGATAGCGTCCTCAGGGACTCCATTGTACTTCACTGTACCACATATCTCTAGAAATTGCGCCAGATGCGCATTCAGGTCCTCGATTGCAGCTCCCCCAAACTGCTCTTGCTGCACCATTCGAATCAAGGACGGGCTCAACTCAAAAGTATTAGCCGCAATTCTCGGCCCGTGACCTCCTCCGTATACTTGATCAGCATGAGGTTGGAAGATGTTTCGAACCGGTGTTCCTGTCTCTTGTTGAGCCTGCTGCGCAGCTAATTGGCGTTGTAGCTCCGCCATTTGTGCCTCGAGCTGTCTATACCTCTCTTCACCTTGTTCCTCCATTGCACCTCTCAGTCGTTGTTGTAGTCTCCGATTTGCGTTGTTCTTTCGACAACTAGCTTCAATCTCGGGGTCAAATTTCAGGGGTGAATTCCCACTAGACCTCGTAATCATGCACGTGCCTGTCAAAACACACAAACCAAAAAGGATGCAATTAAGTACCAAAGTATTAAATAAAAATAAAAATGACTAAAGTAATATCTACTCGTCTTCTTCTAATATTAATTAATTTTAATAAAACAATCCCCGGCAACGGCGCCAAAAACTTGGTCGCAAAATATTTTCAATACCCGTAAGTGTACGGCGTCGCTGCAGAAAGCGGCGAGCAAGGTCGTATTCCACAAAAACTGTTGTTAAACTAATTAAGTACCAAAATATAGACGATTAAATATTATCTAGACTAATGTAAATTCGATTGGAGTTTTTATTCTAAACTAATGAATGAATGCAAAAATAAATTCTATCACTAATGAAGGCTTGTTCGAAATAAATCAAGAATGAGAAAATAGATTCTAGTCTATGCTTTCCTCGGGTTTATTCTAGCGAAGTTTTCTTATTCATTCAAACCTTATTTAATTCTACCAATCGTAGAGATGATCGCTAAAGTAATTTACACCTTTCTCTCGAACAAGTTAAATCGTAGATATTAATTGTTATCTATCTCCTCTCGGTCTCAAGATGAACAACTAACTCCCATTAGCTCCTAAGATTCTAGTTCCCTCGCAAGATTCTATCAACCTCTCGGTCTGTTAAGTCTCTTACGTTATGAACTTCCCAATTCTAGCAATCAACTATCTCCTCTCGGTCTCAAGCCAATCACAAATATGCATAAATACGGGCCCTATATTCACACAATTTATATAATCACAAGAAATTGATAAACGAAAGATAGACCGGAATGAATAAACAAAATCACTTCATAAAATAATCCGAGTACTCGCAAATCCTAGAATCTCAAAGAGATTTAACTACTTAACATATCCTCAATACTCACAATAAACAAATTCATGAGTTCAATGAAGAAGAAAAAGAGAAAAGAAAGAAGAACTATTGTTGCCGTTTGTTCCCAGATCTTCAATCTTGACTCCCTCGAATCCCTCGTGTGTTTCGTGCTTTCTCTAGGCCTCCAATGGTGTCCAAAATCCCACAACCGTGTTCTTTTTGTTCCTTATATACTGTAGGGCAAATATGGGTCGAAAAAAGGATCAATTCGCGTGGGTTTCCTATTTTCCGCTGGTTTAACTGCGCGTCACACGACTCGTGTCACTCTCCACACGGGTCGTGTGACTTGTCTTCGAATTTTTGCCCCGCTCCCAGACTCACACGGTCAGTCACACGGGAGGTCACACGAGTCGTGTGAGCCCACACGACCCGTGTCATGGGCCACACGACTCGTGTGGTAAAGCCGCACCAAAATTTCACGAGAGGTCGATTTTTTCACCTCACACGACTCGTGTCACTCTCCACACGAGTCGTGTGGCCTGGCTGCACCCTTTTTTCGTCGTTTTTCGTCCCGATTCCATCTTTAACGCTTTTTCAGGCATATTTCCTGCAAAACCAACGACAAATATACCTCCATCATAGATTAATAAATTAAACAAAATGGTGCACAATCCCACGATAAACACGGTCAACCATCACACTATATCACTCATAATGCATGAAAATATGATGAATGTCAGTTGCGTGTGAGCTCGGGTCGCGGGGTGCTCGGGTTCGGTTCGCCGCGTTGAGGTCGCTGGACGGCGGCTCGCCGGAGTTGCGGGGATGGTGGCCGGAATTTGCAGGAAAGTGGATATGGAGTGGTGGATCTTGAACTATGGATAAGGTGAGTGGTAGGTCGAAGATGATGGTGTGGTCTATTTGTACTAGAGCATGTGCTAGGGTTTCTTGTCATCTTGGGCTTTTAAAATCAGGCCTAGGATTAAGTCGACTTGGGCTCGATTATTTAATCTACTCGGCTTGGAAAATTAAAATGTTCGGTCAATTAAATATGACGGCCTTGTAAAAATAAATTCGACTTGGACCGAAAAAATAATGTTGGCTCGATAATTTAAATAATTGGGGCGATTGGCCGGAATTTAAAATGGCGCACTTAATTAGGCCCGAAAATTGGGCTCGTTTGGGTATTAAATAAATTCCCGGCTTTTCTAATACTCGATTAAATTATGAACCGAGACTTAGACTTATTACTATTTTTATCTTATTTCTGAAATAAAAATCCGCATGTCTTCTCCATGGCTTAGACTTAGAAGTTAATAAATTATGCGATTAATAATAATTAAGTACGGCATAATTATGAACTTACTATTCCTGGGAAATAAAATCGAGCTAAATATATAAATCTTGTTCGGGGCTTACATTATATATGGAAGTAGGATAAGTGAGATTTCGTATAAAATTTTTGTTTAAAAATCTCACCAAATCTTATAAAGTCTTAATCAATCTGAGTGTCAATAAATTAAATACATCATGATTTTGTAAGATTTTTGAAAATCTCAATTGAATATCCCAAGATTTTTAAAAATCTCAAACAAATTTAAATTGAATACACCAAAATTTCTAAAATATTAAAAAAATTATTAAAAATCCTAATTGAATACACCTCATCGATATCACACGTCTACAAGTTGTCAACTTGTCATGCACATAAATCCCCCCAAAACCCTTGGAATTTATCAAGCTTCAAATAATGGAATTAAATCGGCATCCAATTTTTAGCATCTCTGCATATATTGAAAACGGCTTTTATGTTGAATCATATGAATGTGTGCGAAGTTCTGCGAATGTTTGCCCCAATAAAAAATATATCGACTTGGACATTTAACTACCTTTCAAATTATAACAGACTTCTACAAAACTTAAATACTAACTACACAGTGCACTCTCAAATTAAAATACTCCAACATAGATCACACCCCATCACAATCTAATTTCATCCACAGGGCCAATTTTTTGTAAAACTGAAAAATTACTTAGCTTGTTAATCACTTAATAGTATTTTTTTTTTTAAAAAAAAAAATGAGCATAACGTGTAAATTTTAAGACAGAGGTTTATATCTGCACAGAACCTTGCACTTGAGCACATTATCCAACACGTAAAAACCCGGCATCACCATAACCTTGACCCGGCCAGGCCCCTCCGATCTCTGCCTCTCGGCAAAAACATCTTCCATATACCTTCCCTCGAAAACCGCATTCTCATCCACCCTCAAAATACCCAACGGCTCCCTAAACGAGAAGGCGAGCAAATGCAACAGCCACACACACTTTGCCGCCACAAAAAACGCCTGGAGCAGCTGCTCTGGCCACGGCCTAGTGCACCTCAACCCCTTGACCACGCCACTCATCTTCTCATCACAAAACTTGCTAAACTCGTCGCTATAGAATTTTGTCCCCTTCCTCAGGACCTCGTCCCAGCTCAAATTCCTCAAGTCCACGAATGACCGGAATCGAGCCTGCCGGTCCTGGGAGGGGTCCAGGTGCCTGGGGGCCCCATTTTTCCGGAACACTCTGTTCTCAAAGTCTTGGTAGATCGACTGGTTGATGAAAGCCTCTATATGGTACGAAACAGCTCTTGAGTATTTAGAGTCGAGGGAGAGGTTGTAAGGTTGAAGGATGGAGTTGAGGTTGTCGATTAGGGCCGGGTCATGGTTATGCTCGATTTGGGCAGTTAGAGTCTTGCAGAATTGCTTCACGGATAGTCTCGACTCGGATACCATCTGTAGGAAGCCTTCGACCATTACTTGCTCGTCCACGGGCAAGATGGGATCTTCTAATGGTCCATCGTTCAGGTTTCGTCTTCTCATGGGTTTTTCATTGGCGGGGTGTAATTTTTTGACCTGCACAAGTTTTTTGTTGTTGTTAGGAATAAATCGAGCATGTTGCAAAGTCATTAGCAAAAATGGAATAATTTTTTAACCTGCACAGCACGTTTCAAGGCCGTCTTAAGCTCTTCGCAATAATTTTCCAAATACTCAAGCTTCCTCTTGAGCTCTCCCAACGACGATTTCATTCCTGCCACTTCACCCAAGGCGGCATCCCGGCTCTCATTCGCCTCGATCAACTCCCTCTTCAAATTTTCAACAGACACAATTCCCAAGTCGTTAAGCATTTGAGAAATTTCATCGGGTGCCTGGGTCCGGGCTGGCGAATTAATCGAGCCCCCGTTCTTGTTCTTCCTCTTTAGCCTCGGAAAGAGCCATGACAAAACTGCGTTCTTGCTTCTCGGTTTTGAGTGGAGGGAGAGGTGGGAGTCGGTCAGTGGCACGATGATGTTGGACTTCTTGATCGCCTTTGTGGGCCCGTCGTGCTCACTGCTAATGGTTGCGGGCCGGCATTTGTTGCACGATGAGATCGATTGGACGTCATCCATGCTGTTCAGCCGGGACCTTGGGTTTTTGTTGCGGGCCGTGGGTTTTTGTTCCCAAGCTTGGCATATGTGGGCATCAAAGCCCGTAATCTTGTGACCGATTGAGAAACTTTCTTCGTCGCCCCAACTCTCGGCGTCTTCCGTGAGGACTTGCTGGTATCCTGGTAATGGTGCTTCATCGGTATAACTCTAGACAATTTGAGATTGTGCAGAAAATTTTTAAATCTTTGCATTGTATCATAAACATGAGCTTATAACAAACATTCCATTAGGAAAAAAGAGCAGAAAAAGAAAGAATGTAATATGCAATAACAAACAAACCAAATTGATACTAAATTCTTTTACCCGGGAAGCGAGGTCGATTGGATTATACTAAGCATTAAATAGAGTTTACATTCAATCATATATAAAAAATTAAAATAAATTATTATCAATTATGAGAACTTTTGTTCTGCATGATATTATATATATTTCGACTGGTCCTCTTTGTATAACATTTATTTATTTATTGGATTGGTCATTTTTATGTTATAGTATAATTGGTTATGGTCCAAATTTTCAAACACTAATTTCAGCTGATTTTTTTTATTTAGTTAAAGTTTATATTATTATATAGTTATTAAATTTAAAAAATAATAATATTTTTTAATAAGATATATATCAAATCGGTAAGATCCAATAATTTTATGCTATTTTCAAACTTTTGTTTTCAGTTAAAGATACAATTATTCATAATTTATAATTAATTTATATTTGATTTATGTTAATTTATATATGATTTATAAGCATATTTTAATTTAGGGATTCTATGAGAATTATAGAATGCTACATTATTTTCTAAAATTTTCGATTTTTAATTGAAAATACAAAATTTCCAAATAAAGTAATAATATTTGACAAAAAAAAAATAATCAGTTTATTTCAGGGGTGGAGCTACACGAGGCCCGAGGGGCCCATGGGCCCCCTGTTTTTTTTTTTTTAAGTCAAAATATGTATATGTATATATATTTATTCATATAAAAAGGAAATCTTATAAAATGTGTATAAATGCAAAAAATATTCACAATATATAAATAATGAAAACTTATTTTCTATACTATTTTAATTTAATGTAAAAATATTAATTATTTATTGAAAAATGAACTACAAGTCTTTATTTTTTAAATTTCTAAATAAGTTTTTGAAAATATTAATAATGATTTACTCTTTCGGTCTTTTAATTGTAAATCGATTTTGTGATTTATAAAACCGAATATTTAATTGGATTGTTAAGTTTTTGAATGTTGCTTTTTTTTTTCTGTAATCACATATTTTTAACTTTATTAATTTGTTCTTAAAAATTGTTCATTTGATAAGCTCTCATCAACAAAAACTTTATGCTATGTGCTGCAAAATTTCAATCTAAATAAATTTTTCAACAAAAAAAAATTATTTTTCCATAAATTATAGGTGTTAACTTAAATTACAAATTCATGAAATCTCATTTAGTTTTATATATTTTTTTAGAATTTTGCGTGTGATACGAATTCTATGTTTTAAAAACTTGATAGTAAATGAGCGTTTCGACTTATATTACAAGCTTATTATTTAACATTAAAACTCGGACCCCTTAAATGAAATTTCTCTATCCGTCACTGGTTTATTTACCGACTTCCTTCTCTTTAATAATATATAGATTTATGGACAATGAGTAAGCAAACCAAAAAAACAAAAAAGAACTACCATAATTAAGTGTTAGAAGAAATAAGTACCAGGTTTTAGTTATCTCAATGATCAGCTATTTCTTTAACTAGTACGTAGTCCGTGCGATACACGGGACAATAATTCTAGATTGTTGAAAGAATATTGATTAGTATAAAAATAGTTTTAAAGATTAATATTATTAATTTTTATTTTATGATATATAATAATTTAATATATGATTATATGTTTATTTCACTTGTTATAAAATACTTGTCATTTTAGAGTATCCATTTATAATTAAGGATAATGAATATTTAACACATTAAAACAATATCAAAAAAATAATACTCATAACTTCTCTTACTCATACCTTATTATAATATATTATTTTGATTTTCAATATGTTATGCTAAAGTTGAAAAATTATGGCAAATATAATAACCAAACACTTGTAGTATTGTGCTAGTTATATCAACAATATTTTTGTTGATTTCTAAATTTATTTTGCATGACGGGTTATCAAAAAAAAAAGAAATTGCAATAATTCGTAATTAATATGAATAATCGAACTATTATAGCGATAACTATTATAAAAAAATTTCAAAATTGATCACTTTATTTATATAAAATTCATGCTCTTAACCGAGCTGCACAATTTACTACAGGTAGGTATAATTTGATTTTCATGTTTTATAAATATTAAAGTAATTTTTACTATATTACTTTTAATAGTAAGTCAACTTATTTAATTACAAAGTCAAAGTTACAGATTTTTCCATCCACCTCTTTCAATATATATAGATAGATTCCACATCAAAACAGATGGAGTTCTTAAAATTTCAAGTTCTTCTTTCCAAATGAGTTTACATACATAAATATGAAATTATCTAAAGTGACATAACTTTCTACAGTTGTGGATGGTCATTAAAAACTATTCTTCAATTTATTCAACTCACCTGGAGATTTGTATATCCCACAATTATTATTCTTTTTTCCTTCAGAATTTTCCAAAGGAAATTTCAAATTTAGTGGAAATAGGAGGAGGAACATCATGAAAGTTCTTGGGATGTTCTAACAAATGAACGAAAAGATATACTAATATACAAGGAGATGCTACGGTACGGAACCATTCCGTCATGGATATGTAACTATCAGATCAACTAACCCCGTCGGTTATATGATGATCTAACGATTATAAACCCCAACGGAATGGTTCCGGTTCCATAATGGGACTGTAACATATACAAAGTAATAAAGCGGTCCAAGCGGAGAACAAAGAGGAAATAAAATTGCCCCAAACGTAAGAAATCAGTTTGTATTATTGCCTTAAAAATCCTTCATCTCGAAGCAATGAAAAATTGATGTGTGAAAAGCCTTTATGATATGGAAAATGTTACGAAACCATTCCATCGTGATTAGTGACCGTTAGATCGTCATTAAACCGTCATGGATAATTGATCTAACGGTTATAAACCTCGACGGAATAGATCACGATAATCCCCAGCTGTAAGCAGCAATCAACTACTTTAAATGAAAAAATTGAATAGGAAGAAAAGGGAATAATACAATAGAATACTTACAGGGGTGAAAACAGGGTAATCCTGAGCAGATAAGTTACGGGCGTGACGAGAAAAAGGGGAAGCGGCGCCTGTGAAGTCCCCCGCCATTAACGCCGCGTGCAGAGCTCTGAGCTCAACCGCCTTCCCAATGGCCGCTTTAATTTCCCGCCGGCTCACCTCGCCCTTCTCCCTTCTCTCCATATCGCTCTGTGTATCCGCCATTAAAACAAAATTACAAAACCTAATGAGCCCACAAACAAAAACAGTT
Organism: Striga hermonthica; assembly: GCA_902706635.1. Taxonomy (NCBI): domain Eukaryota; kingdom Viridiplantae; phylum Streptophyta; class Magnoliopsida; order Lamiales; family Orobanchaceae; genus Striga; species Striga hermonthica. Next base: position 8,479,660 of record CACSLK010011299.1, on the reverse strand, counting down.
GAAAAAATATATATATATATGTGGTGGATCCAAGAAGAAAACAACAACAAAAAAAGGGTTTTTTGTTTTTGTTTTTGGGGATTAGAAATAAATCAATGGCTGGGTTTGAATTTTGGTGACTCCCGACTCCACTCTGAGAATTATCATGTGTGATGTTTCCTCTTTTCTTTTGGGTGTATATGAGAATGGAATAAAAATGCTCAGACCATATGAAGGAGACACTTGACAGTGCTGTGTCGTGTTTCATAATTTTGTAATTTTAGTTTTGTATTTTCGACTGTCCTAACTTTTTCGTCCTTTTCAAATTGTTTTTTTCGATTTTTGTTCCATGTTTGCAAAAATTACAAAAATGTCCTTTATTGTTTGCAAGAAATGTTTCAATTTCATTTTTTATGCATTGCGAATCTTTTTGTAATCTTTTTGCAAACATAAGGGACGGAAATAAAAAAGTAATTCGAAGAGGACGAAAAGGGTAGTGAAACAACTAGGACTAAAATTGCAATTTACTCACACTTTTTCATGATGTGGGTTTCATTTGATTTTTAATTTTTAGTCGGTTTCACTCAATGCCTCATCACTTTTTCATGATGTGGGTTTCATTTGATTTTTAATTTTTGGTCGGTTCCACTCAATGCGAGTGTTATGTACGTGTAACTCTCTATTATGTCCTACATCATTTCTCTAAATATAAAGGTAATTTCCAAACATGTTAGTAATAATTAGTGTTGGAGGTGAAATTTCAACTAACCCATATATCAAGCTCTTGCTAATAATTGTCAACGAAGCTGTTATATATACATATATTTCGTTTGGAAATTGGTCTTTTTTCTAAAGGTCAAATTAAATTTAAGATGGGTCTTTTTTTTTTTAATTTACACCTGGTCTTGTTCCTAAACTCACTCTATTTATTTATTTTTTTTTAAAAAAAATTAAATATAAATATGTCTTTTAAATCATATCCGCAGAAAATGTTAATGTGGGAATAATGTTCTTTCATAGGCTTTTGAATAATGTTATAATTTTATAATATTATAATTCTATATATTCTTTCACGATTCATTTGGCTAAGGATTTGACTGTTGACAATTTAATATAGGACTCAATGAAAATAAAACCGTCGTCCTCTTTTTCCTTGTACACAGTGACGTTGAAATCATGTTGTCTCTCGCTGCTATGATTATTTTACTAGTGCCAAAAAAATAATTAATAGTCCCATTTTTTTTTATTTTTTTTTTTGGTACAAATTAATAGTCCTAATTAACACTAAGAAAATACGAAAAGAAAGATGTAATTTCTGAAATTCAAGTTAATCAATTCTATTATATGCTACGGTCTCGTTATGGTACCATCATATCGGATGTTTTAATTGTTAGATCTACATGTAGTTAAATAAAATAGATAATCCAACGGTAAAAACACCCACAGAATTATACTGTAACAGGACCGTAGCATTTCCCTCAATCTATCTATAAATAATTGTGGGCTATCGAATTGATGTCTATACGGCTATGCCCAATTTTTTTGATTTTTTTTTATTTAATATGAAACTTAACTGGTATATTTTGTATTAATGAAATATAATAATATTTTTTTAACTATTCTAACATATAACAAATGTTAATATCAGGCGTACGAACTCAGTGGACGCACAGCAGAATTTTAAAAATTTTCTTACCATTAACGATGATCCAGCTGTAGCTATTCGATATGATTCTAGATCGCGTGAATGATCAACGAAAACTTACCGTTGTTCGTCTATGTCATCGACTATGGTATCCACGCAATTCAGTTTGCCGATGCACGATCTAACGCCAATGAATCCCTTCCAGTGAAGAAGCTAGGAATCATCAATTCGGAAAGCTAGAGAGTGTTCTGTCTTTTGTTGATCTATCAATCTCTAAGATTTTTGAGATCTCTCAAAGTCTTTCTTATCTATTCAACGATTATTGATTATGAAGAGATAATGAGGTATTTATATTAGGTCAAACCCAATTATATTGGCCTTAGGATACCTTATAGCCCAATAGGTAATTGGACCTGATCCAATAAAATCCAATTTTACTTAATTAATTATTTTCCATCAAATAGAAAATAATCTCATTACTCATAAATAAATATTACAATCTAATTTATTGCATATTGTGTGACCCTATAGGCCTTCATATATTGACATAAATCTAATTTATAATCCTTAGGAAACTCTCAGACTGCGTCGAATGACGAACTCAAAATATGAAATATGTTTACATGGACAAAGCAAACAAAACTTTAGTGTTGAACTTAATAGTGATACGATCCTTCATTCACGAACCACTCGATTAAGCTTAGAATTTGCATGTGTGTCTATCCAAACAACTTATCATTTTATCTCATATCACTGGTTAATTTTAATTAATTATATTTGAATACCATTTCAAATATAATCACGTACATTGACTAATGACTTTATCAACCCAATATAGAGAAACGAGTGTTCTCCCAAAGTTATATTTGAGGAATGAGTAATCTACCCAACACGAGCCCCTGTCTACCCATAAGGGCGTAAGCGTTGGACTAGGTCTAAATAGACCACTCTATACATGAATTGCGTATTGACCTCAAGTCAAAAGATTTTTATACCATTTCACACACCGATACTCCCATAGACACATAAACAAATGGTTTATCGGTAGGGTATGTCTATGCTCTCCAAAGTATCCATGTATCCATCACGAATAACAATTATCATAGCAGTGAGACATATTATATTCTCCAAGAATATGATGCAGACCACATGTCAATCTATCACGTATCATTAATATCCATTTCTTAATGATCATCGACTGAGGCGATTTGAGAGTTATACTTTATCAATTAACATCTCACTCTGCTAATGTCAATATTAACTCAAGGGAGCAATTAATTAATAAATTGAAAACAATCAAATAATTATTTAATTAATTGCAATACCATAATTATAACCCAATATAATTATAATGTGATCATGTATATATATCCGTAAAATGATTGTCTCTAAGACACATATACCAACAACAAATACTAATAATTAAATCATAAATCCAGACCAAAAAAGTTCATGGAAGTTGGGCACTTATACAAAGTCTTCACAAAACATTTTACGAAACATTTTCTTCGAATTATTCATTTAAAAATTAATACTATTTTTTTATTTTTATCTTACTAAACGATTTTTTTTAAAGAACTAATTAGCTTTAATGGCATAACAAACCTCTTAAAATCATGTAAAATAGTTATTATAATAATTATAATTTTAATATTTTTTACATAATTAATTCATCATTATCATTTAAATTTTTGGAAGTTACATTATTCATTACATTTATTCAATTTATACATTGATGCATATACAAGTAAATAATTTATAATTGTATTATTTTTTTATACTAATGATCGGATTTAAGAAATGTGTAATATTCATTATTTAACTAATAATTTTTAATATAATATTTATAAATATAATTTATAATATTTTATTTGTATTTGGGCATGTAAATAAGATCGATTACTAGTTGTATTTAAATTACAAATGCTTTGTTAGCAGTTGTAATGTCTTATATATAATTTATTAGGGTAATGTATAACTTTGAGAGATAGCTGACTCTTTCTAATAACTGAATTACTGACCCCTTATTACTACTTATCGACTCCCAAAAAGACACCCTTCCTCACAAAGATCCTCTAATCTCTCTCTAATATCTCTTTGTTTTACCTCCGAAAAATTATGAAAAAAATGGCGGGACGACCCTCACGCACCGGTAAGGGATTATTCATTCCACATGTAATTTTTTTACATTATAAATAATTTTCTTTTTAAAAAAAAAATCGATTCTGAAGCGGCGGCTGGCGGCCGCCTTCGAATAGCCGGCCGCCGATCGCGGCCAGGCTATGCATGGACGGCCGACGACCGCGGCTGCAGATTGCACGGGCGCCCTTGACTGTACGGCTGGCCCATCTTCCCCGCGAAGGCTGGACGTCCTGACGGACGTCAGCCTTCATCGGTCGCCGGCCGCGTGCAACCACATTTTTTTGTTTTTATTTTTATTTTTTTTTTCATCGGCCACCGGCGGTTCTTTTTCTACCGGCGGCCGCAGTTTTAATTTTTTCAATTAAAAAATGTTTAGATATTAAATATATATTAGTATATATTAAATATTAATAATTTCATATATATTACTATATATATTATAATTAATGGAAAACAAACCTAATTAACATATCTATATATTAAATTAATATATATAAATTATATATATTAATAGATATTCATATATATTAATATAGATTAATAAAATTAATATATATCTTATATTAATATATATTAATAAGGTTAATATATTATATTATATATTTTAGTAAAAATATAATTACGAGTCTAATATAAGTTGAAAAAATTATATTTAGTTTGTATAATTCTATAATCAATTTTTGAAATAGGTAAATAATTTTTTCCAACTTGTACTATATGTGCTTTTAGGATTTTCATCCTAAAGTATTTTTTGTTGTAAAATGCAACTTGAACTATATATACAATCAATATTTGCGCGCTCGACCACATCTTGACCATACACGTGTCCTTTTTTGCAGATGATCGGACGGTCAAAAAGTAGTCGAGCATGCAAATAATTGGATATATGTAGTTCAGGTTGCATTTTACAACAAAAAATACTTTAGGTTGAAAATCCCAAAAGCACGTATAGTACAGGTTAGAAAAAATTATTTACCCTTTTAAAATCGTAATTACTAGTCTAATATAAGTTAATTTTATATTACTAGTCTAATATATAATAAAAATAATAATCGTAATTATCTTATAACAATTAATAAAATAAATGAATTTAAAAAGGTTGTTTACTAATTATTAGTTTAAATTTTTTATTTAGGATGATGGATCTTTCCGAGAAGCCACCCGTGAAGAGTGGAAGCAGTATATTGCCGAGTATGAGGGTTCTGGATCCCGACACACAAAGAGTCGATGTGTAGATGCTTCCGCTTGTTGGGAGATGGAAGAGAGGTGCTGTGAGCCTTGCATGATACAGACTAGTCAGACTGGCAGTTTGAGACCTTTCGTTCCTCCGATACAGAGTGGTCGGCAGTCCCGCTCATTCATGCCTGGCAGTACGTGACCTCTCCCTTCGATACGTATTGGTCAGCAGGAGGATTGTTCTTATGAGTCAGCAGTCGGGAGTCCGCAAGATGATGATGATGAAGACTATGACTCTGACTCTGCAACTGAGCAGGACATTGTATCTCCTTCTCCACGAGCACAACCACGACAGAATGTTACAGCACGTGCACGACCTGGCCGAGCTGATCCTCCACTACAGGTTAGGGGTCGTTTTGCAGGCGCTGGATCATCCTCAGGTAAACCTCCTTGGACGTTTGATGAGGCACTCTAGGAAAAATATGCAGTTTTATGGTAAGGTGCGATAAAAGCTGAGATGGAGTAAATGGATTCCAATCAGGTCTGGGATCTTGTAGAACCACCAAGTGGGGTTCGACCCATTGGATGCAAGTGAGTATGCAAGAGAAATAGAGGATCGAATGGGAAGGTTGAGACCTTCAAGACTAGGCTTGTTGCGAAGGGGTATACTCGGAAAGAGAGAATCGATTATGAAAAAACATGTTCGCCAGTAGCCATGCTTAAGTCCATTCAGGTTTTATTGGTTGTATCCGTTTTGGTAGATAGATATTAAGACAACTTTTCTTAGTCAGATTCTTCAAGAAGACATCTATATGCAGCAGTCAGAGGGTTATATCGCAGAGGGTCGTGAGGATCTAGTTTGTAAGATGAGTCGGTCCATTTATGCACTGAAGCAGGCTTCTAGGTCTTGAAACATCTAGTTCGATGAGGTGATCCAGTCATATGGGTTAACTAAATATATGGATGAGCACTACATGTACAAGACACGTGCTGGTGTTTTTTGTTATGTACGTAAATGATATACTTCTAAATGGAAACTAAAAGAAGGGGTTGTCAGATGTAAATGTATGATTAACCGAGCAGTTTGATTTGAAGGAATTAAGTGAAGCAGGACACATTTTTGGTATCAAGGTCATTCGAGACCGTGAAAAGAGAATGTCGTGTTTATCCCTGTCTTCATAATAGATACTGTTTTGGCAAGATTTAACATGAAGAATTCCATGAAAGAGTACTTGCCTTTTCTACATGTGATACCTTTGTCTAGGAGATGTCACCCAAGACACCTTAATAGATAGAGGACATGAGGACATTTCTTATGCATCGACAGTAGATAGTCTCATGTATGCAACGTTGTGCACGAGGCCGGATTAGCTACGCCGTTGGCATGGTAGTTAGATATCAAAGTAATCTGAGTCGAGTACATTGGTTTGCGGTGAAGCATATACTAAAGTACCTAAGAAGGACTAAGGAGTACATGCTAGTTTACCGTGAAAATAGCTTGTTACCGTTGGGTTATACCGATTTTGACTTCCAGTCAGACCGAGACAAAAGTAAATTTACCTCAGGCTATGTATTTACTCTAGGAGGTGGAGCCATTCCATGGCGGAGTGCCAAGAAGAAATGTGTGAGAGACTCTACCATAGAGGCCGAGTACGTCGCAACTTTGGAGGCGGCGAAAGTGGCAATTTGGCTCAAAAACTTCTTGGTGGACTTAGAGGTGATTATGAGTTTGCCACAGTGTATCACAAACTACTGTGATAATAGTGGTGCAGTAGAAAACCCAAGGGAACCACGAGCCCACAAGGTGAGTAACCATATAGAGTGCATGTACAACTTGAGACGGGAAATCGTATGAAGAGGAGACGTCGGGGTTGCCAAGAATGCAAGAGGATAACCTAACTGATCCTTTCACCAAGAATGAGAGTCTAATGTGTGGCACCAGGATTGACGTAGGTCTTTTAGAATAAGAAATGAAAGATGTATACTAGTAAAAGCGAAAGCTTTGAGTATAATGGAGATTGTGAGTTTATATACTGAAATCTTAGCTTTGGATGCTAGTAACATTATTTCCTTTGAATGAGAATTGTCTTTGATTAAACAAGTTTTATGTTCTATTGTTTTGTATTTAGAGAAAATAGTTCATCACGGATGGATAAAAGATCAATTTGTTCACAATCTAGATGAAAATGAACAAATCATCCGAACAGTTAAAATGTCAACTGTACAATTGGTCTTGACTGATTAGTTTCACCTGTACACTTGTGTATTGAACGGATCCCATAGATGAGCAGTTCGTTTTATAACCATCATCGTAAACGAACTAGACATCGGTTAGTTATTGTGTTCAATTAACCCGTAAGATATAAACATACACATTTATGTAGTAGACACTACTTTGATTTACTACACGGTGAGGTTCATTCTGTCTGGGCCAATAGTCTGGGTTAGATGGGTAGTGATGTTGCATGCATAGTGTGTTGTTCGAATATTTACCATCACCTAGCTCATGAAGGACTATTGTGTTAAACGCTGCAGGTGGATTAAATTCCGACATAATTATAATGGTCTGAGTAGTATTAGATTCGGTTAAAAATGTCGATGAATTTGATTATCAATAATTAAATTAATTGACGGACATTATATCTTAAACGTGAGGAGGTAATTTGAGTAGTTATAATTGGAGCTCAAATTGTAATTTGGGAATTAAACTGAGAGTGCAATAATACTAATTTAGTGGAATGACTGTATTTTGTGTATATGAGCAAAGTGGGCTTGGCCACAGTTAGACCCATATACAAGGAGCTCAATTTAATTTCTCCTTAGGGTCTTTGTTGTAGCCTATAAATAACCATACTCTTGGAATTAGAAATACAATCCACACGCATAAACACGTTCGGTCGGCCATAATTCCCTCGAGTTCTCTCCGAGATTGTTCCCACGAAAACAATCGGAGAGTTGTCGGCGGGTAATATGGCAGAAGGCCCTGAGGTTGACGAGCCCCGGTGACCACTACCGCACACGACTAGCCTCAGTCGCACGCCAGCACGCTTCAAATGAGACGCGCACGACCAGCCCGATTGCACATCCGCAGCGCGACCCGAGCACCCGCACGTTGTAGACCACGCTACAGCCGCATGTCGAGCAAAGAGCCCGTCCGACCCGCGACCATCCCGGCAACTCAAAACCCGACGCTTTCATTTCTGGGGGAGTGGTTGAATGGAATAACCAATCTCTATCAAAGAAAATCTATAGCGTCTATGAGTCTGCAAATTTTAAGTCGTAGTTATTTTCCACTAAATCTTAGTTCCGTTGCACATAGGTTTAAATTGTTAAATTTATCTCATGACTTGCACAAATACGATGATCTTTATCGATCCCTCCACCCCGACCCTGTTTATAGCTTTGTCTCTGATGACGACTATGACTATGTTTGGTAAAACTAGCTGATAAGCTAGCTGATAGCTGATAAACTAACTTATAGCTTATATGTAATTTTTGAGCTTATAGCTTATAACTTATGACTTATAGCTGAAAAGCTAGCTTATATGATAAAAGTGTTTGGTAAAATTAGCTGATAAGCTAGCTGGAATACAAAATTCAACTATATTATTTAAAAAGCTACCTAAACAAGCTTATCAAATAAGCTCGAGCTTTTTAAATAAGCTCTTCCTACCAAATGAGGCTTATTTAAATACAATAAGCTTATAAGCTAACCAAATAAGCTATAAGCTAGTTTATTTGGTTTACCAAACATACCTATATATATAGTCTATATGGTTGCAAAGTTAATCAAGTTTAAGTTGGTTAGGCAATCTAATTAAGCTTTGCCAAGCGTCAATAGTTTTTATTATTCATTTAATTTTAAAATACAATAAGAATTGATTAAGTTTATTATACATGTAATATTGATAGTTTATCTTTTTTCATAATTTTTTTAATTAGTTTAAATATATATACATATATATTATATTCTGTTTAAAAAAATAGGGTCTCTAGCGTCTTTTAGAAAATTGTGAAAAAAAATAGTTATTTATATAAAAGATACTACCTCCTATTTTTTTTTTTTT
>CACSLK010011299.1:8439223-8466384 GCA_902706635.1 Striga hermonthica | reverse complement strand
ATATTAAAATAAATGAATAAAATGAAATTGGGTTGAATGGATATTATCCAATTGCTGTTTTTATTGGAATTTTCTTTTTTAAAACTTATTCCCATATTCATTTAATATAAAATCACAAATCACTTCGAATTCAACTAAAGAAATTTTCCACAATATTGAACATCCATTCGTATATTACGAGCTATCATTCTCTAATTTATTATATATTTCATCAAATCATCTTCATTATTACGTTTCTATCCATAGTTTATCGGGGAGGTCTCCGGGTCACTGGGTCACCGGTTCAACCGCCGGGTCATCGGGTCAATTGCTGAACCAGATAACTAATTTTAAAATTTATAAAATTATATATAGAGTATTTTGTGATATATAAATATACATAAAAGTAACAAAATTAAATGTTTTTGTATGTAAAATATGTAGATTAAAGTGGTAATAATATGTATATATTTACCATATAAATATATATACATAGTTTTATTTTTTAAAAAGAAAAAGAAAATTAAAAAAGTAAAAATAAAAATAAAAAAATTAATATAGGGACCGAGTCAATGCCCCGGGTCGACCGGGTCAATGTCGGGTCGGCCGGGTTTTGACCGGGTTTGGCCGGGTCCGTTGTTGACCGGTCCAAATAGCCCACCCGGACCGGTTCCGACTCCGGGACGACTGGGTCCCGGGTCGACCCGCCGGGCCGGTCCGGGTCACAAAACAGTTCGATCTGCGCTCGACTCGACTCGATTCATTTGCAACCCTAATTTTTAATGAGTAGAATGTCGTTTACATAGAGTACAAAAAATACCACCATACTTCCGTCATTACACACACAATCCTCATTCGGTAATTGAGTAAATCCATAAGATTGGATTATCTCATCACCGTGAATGTTCTAATTGTTGGGTTTGGTGAAGAACTTCAATCAACGTACATACTTGAATATCTAAGAATTTAGTCATAAGAGCAGTGGATCTAAAGTTAGGATTAGAATCATACGGTTAAGACTTTTAATGATGACTATGAGTCGAAGTAACGATCTGCGGGACAACGTTGACGAACAACCTTGATCACCTCAGAAGTCAGATATAAGACAATAGATAAAAGGTTAATTAGAATTATTATTGAATATTGGATAATTCTAAATTAAAAAAAATTAGAACTCTATTTATTTTAAAGTGGATGAAATATACATATAAATTATATTTTAAATTATTATATATAATAAAAAATGAAAATATCTATTTTCACCCCTTTTTGAAGTCTTGTTAAGTTTTTCACACCGTCCAATAAAAAGCTAAGTTTTTCACCCCAGAAAGTGCGAAGGTTATGCGAAAACTATCGCATATTCATCGCATAACTGTCCATATGCGAAGCTTATGCGAAAAACAATTTCATATTAAACAAACAATTTTAAATTGATTAAACAAACAATTTCTGTCGCATAACTGTCGCATATCAATTGCATAATTGTGTGAAGGTTATGCGAAACTTGTCGCATATTCATCGCATAATTGTCCGTATACGAAGGTTATGCGAAAAACTGTCGCATAATTGTGGCATATCAATTGCATAACTGTGCGAAGGCATTGTGCGGTGAATATGCGACAATTATGCAATTGATATGCGACAGTTATGCGACAGTTTTTCGCATAACCTTCGCATACGGACAATTATGCGATGAATATTCGACAGTTTTTGCATAACCTTCGCACTTTATGGGGTGAAAAACTTAGCTTTTTATTGGGTGGTGTGAAAAACTTAATTTGTCTTTGTTATGGGGTGAAAGAAAAATTTTCCCTAATAAAAATCTCCCTATATATAAATCTCGAATGCGTTGAGCCTACGTGGCTGCTTCTGGTGCTTCGGAACCTTACTTGGCGAATAATCATGCTTCGTAATTAGGTTTGGACAAATCGTATTGATATATTAATAAATAATAATCTAGGTTCGACCTTCCATAAATATTATTTAGCTAATTTAGGTATTTCAATATTACTAATACTAATATAACTCTTTAATTCTTTGTAATTTTACATAGTGAGACACTAAGTGACTGATATAATCCTGACTTTTGATTTGTTTCCTTCAATTAGCTATTGAATTATAATTGTATTTTAAAAGTTGATAACTTTTGTGTTTCTTAACGGTTTTACATATATAATGGCCCCGTTTGGAAGATAGCGGATTGAAGATAAATTAGCGGATTGGACTTAATTGAGAGGTTTGACCCGTCAAATCCGCTATTAAGCTTGTTTGGTAAATAGCTTATTTTATAAGCTTTTTGGGCCCAAAACTCTAGTTTAGAAAAAGCTCATTAGAGGAGCTTTTTGGGATAGAGGATTCACAATCTACTATTTTAATTTGAAACTTTTTAATTTGTATTATTTATTTTACAATTTACATTGATTTATGGTGCTAATAAATAATAATATGTCATCCATATGATTAATTTATCTTGAAAAATGTAAAATTTATAACTTCTTAATCAAGTGTTAGTAAATTTTAAAAAAAATAATATATTTATAAATTACCAACTAAAAAATATTAAATGTTTTAATATATTATTATTAAAAGAATACACCCTAAATAATAAAAATATCCTTATTGGTAATTTGCAATGTCAAACAGCTAAAAACTTTCAGCTATTTACCAAACACTTATTTAAAAACCGCTAATGCAATTCGCTGGTCAAATCAGCTAATATAATCCGCTATCCGCTATCCGCTAATACAATCCGCTATTCGCTATCCGCTATCCGCTGATCGCCAAACAAGGCCAATATATCAAATTAATCATCTTTTTGACTATCTTCGATTTGTCATCCATATTGTATATATGAAATAAATAAATTATATTTATATTTATAATAATAAGAATAATAATATTTATTAAAATTCATTAGAAAATTAGAAAAATAAAATTATTTCTCAATTGATACAATTATGTTTAATGTAGTTATATGTTGTAAGTTGAAAAAAATATTATAATATAACATATGTAAGTTTCACAACTAAAAAGTGTCATACTAAGTATATAATAATATATATATTTTTATATAAGGTATTTTTCAACTAATTTTTCTCATTAATTTTAGATTCTAAGAAAAAAATTAGCAAGCACCCGTGTAATACACGGGTGTTGTACTAGTAAATAAAATATTACTAATAAAATAAATTTAATATATTATTTTTATGTTAATAAATTTGTATACTCACCGACATAATTTATTCTTTCTATTATTGAGGTCGTGCATCGCATAGGCTACGTAAAATTACGCACGGTTAATTTTCTCTAATATTAATAGACCAGGTTCTTCGACAAAAAAGAAAAAAATAAGCCCAAATTTAGTTTTTAACACGTCATATTGGACTCGACAATAGTAGCACAAAGGCCCAATTTGAAAACAGCTCAGATTTCAGGACTAGAAAATCATAGCCCTCGATCTTCTTAATGACTGAAAATGGTTATGGCGGGAGAGTGATATTTTCGTGGCCATCTGTTTTCTATCATACGATTTTTTTTTCCAACATCAAACAAACTAGATAAAACCCAAAGAGAATTGTCTTACATCGAGCATTCAAATGAATACAAACTAACTAGCCATCTCGCAATAAAATGACTACCAGCATGAGGAGATCACATTAATCCATCTGAAAGGCTTCTAAAGCCAGAGAATGAGAAGCTAAACAAGCAAACTTGTCCAAGAAAAAACACAATTAACAAACAACCTAGAATAAAATTTGATGTCCGCTGCAATAGAGACAAGAGCACAGTCCACTTGGTTAAGATCATTAAGCATTGAAGCCATCTGAGGTGTGTCCACACAACAGCATACAGATTCAGAGATTCCAACTCCTTGAAGTTTTGCAAGAGCCCATCTTACAGCTTTCAGGTTTGCTTCTGTAGGAGACTCAGCTTTTTCAATGCATTCTTTCCAGCTATGTGTGATGACACCCTTGGACTCCACTCTGCCTCCAAAGCCCACATATCTATCAGGAAACAAGCTAGCACTGACAGTAACAATGACCTGCCCTACTCCTTACCCAGATGATCTATTCTTCCCCTTATTAGTGGCCTCAACTCTGCCACTAATTTCCTTATTCTCAACAACAACCATCTCAAATTCCCCCCATTCTTTCCAGGCCCCATCTACCACATCTTTGTCATTAGTTTTTTCCTTGTTAAACAACCAAGAGTTTCTTGTTCTCCACAGCCACCAAAGGAGGTATGTGGAGAGGTTAATTCTATCTTGAAAGCTGTCATCCCCCTTCCCAACACACAAATCTTCCCACCAATCCCTAAAAGACCAATTACTCATGTCAAAATGATTCCAGTGCAGACCACTAAGTTTCCAGCAATTAACAGCTCTCTTGCACTTGAACAAAATATGCTCAAGATCTTCTTTCTCTTCCCACCATAAGCAACAAATAATGTCCACATGCATCTTCATCTGATTGAGTTTCAGGTTAGTGTTTAAGAACCCATACCAGCACTTCCATAGGAAGTTTCTAATCTTGTGTTTCACAGGAAGCCTCCATGTTTTCCTCCACATCAGTTGAGTGACATGCTTTCTGGAAGTGGAACCTCCAATCATTTTGGACTGTAGCTTGAGATTGCAGATGTACTTGTACACTTCTTTTACTGTGAAGGTCCCTTTTGAGTTCCAGTGCCACACTAACCTGTCAGCTTGTCCTGTCTTGCTTATTGGAAGTTTCAGAATTTGTTGGGTATCTTCAGGAGCAAATGATTGTAAGACAAGCTCAACGTCCCACTATTGCTTATTGTTCAGCAGCAAATCACTGACTTTTTTAATTTTGTCCCTGTCCCTTTCAAATTGCAATTTGGGGATAAAGTTAATAGCATTAGGCCACCAAGGTGAGTCCCAAACATCAATACTCCTCCCATTGCCCATTTGATATCTAATCCCCATTTTCAGAGAGTGTCTAGCTTTTAGCCAGCTCTTCCACAGCCATAAATCCCCACTTTTGGCCTGCACCTCAAAAATTTTTTGTTTCCAAAAGTATTTTCCTTTCAACACTCTACTCACCAATAAATTAGGTTTTGTGGTGATCCTCCATAGCTGTTTAGCTATTAGAGTTTCATTAAAAACCTGAAAATCTTTAAACCCCATACCCCCCCCCTCTTTAGTCCTAGACAGCAAATCCCACCCACACCAATGAGTTTTGTTTTTCCCACCCTCAGACACACCCCACCAAAAATTAGCTATTTCCCTACAAATGTCATGGCAAACAGAGGCTGGAATTCTAAAGCAAGACATGACATATGTAGGAAGAGCTTCAAGAATAGACTTGATCAGAATTTCCCTCCCAGCTTCACTCAAAAAGCAATTACTCCACCCTCTCACTTTGTTCATCACAAACTCTTTGACAAACATGAAAGTCTCTCTCTTATTCCTCCCCAACCCCAAAGGTAAACCCAAATATTTAGAAGAATTAACTCTCTCAATCCCATGAAGCAACCCACAGATGTCATTTTTAAGAGATTCAGGGGCATTTTTAGAGAAAAAAATTGATGACTTATCAATGTTAACCACCTGACCTGAAGCTTCCCCATATTCCTTTAAAATATTCATCAAAGATTGAGCCTGAGATATCTCAGCCTTACAGAACACTATTGAGTCATCTGCAAAAAACAAATGGGAGATAGCAGGGGAGAATTTGCCAATTTTGATACCAGAAAAGAGACTGAGGCTACAAGCTTGCTTAATCAGATTAGAGAAAGCCTCTGACACCAACACAAATAGATAGGGAGCCAGAGGATCACCTTGTCTCAGGCCTCTAGAAGGCACAACATAACCTAAGGAAGATCCATTCACATTAAAAGAAAAAGAGGCTGAACAAAGGCAAGCAAGAATCCAAGAGATAAACAGATAACAAAAACCCATTTTTTTTTTACAAATTTTAGCTAAAAAATTCCATTCCACCCTGTCATAGGCTTTAGCCATATCAAGTTTGATTGCCATATATTTATCTTTGCCAAATCTTTTACTATTAAGGAAATGAATGCACTCATTGGCTATGACAACATTATCAATGATTTGCCTACCTGGAACAAAAGCTGATTGAGCAGGGGAAATACAACAATGTAAAACAGATTTTAATCTATTGGCAATGATCTTAGCAATGATTTTATAAATGACTGAACATAAGCTAATAGGTCTATGATCAGAAACAAATTAGGGGTTTTTCTTTTTGGGAATTAGAGTGATAACTGTGTGGTTGAGGTTCTTAGGCATTCTGCCTTTCTGCAAAAAGTTTAGCACTGCATTACAAAGCTCAGTTTTGATGGTACTCCAAGCATTTTGGAAGAAAGCTGGAGACATTCCATCAAAACCAGGGGCTGTTGTTGGTTCCATCTCCATCAAGGCATTTCTAATTTCAGACTCTGACACATCTCTAGTAAGATCCCTATTCATATTCTCAGAAATTGACACAGGAATGCCATTGAGATTACAACTATCAACCAAAGGATCAGTGGACTTAAACAGAGTATCAAAATATCTAACCAATTCCTCCACAGTATCAGAACTATTTAAGCATTTAAACCCATCAAATCTCACTAAGTTCTGCAAGCTATTGATTTTTCTTCTATGCTTGACACTAGCTTGAAAGAACAGTATTTCTATCCCCTTCTTTCAACCATTTCACCCTAGCTTTTTGCTTCCAATAGATCTCTTCCTGTTTATAAGCTTCATGCAAATTATCTCTAAAGAATTGCCACTCAGCCCAATCTCTATCCCCTCCCAGACCCTCCATTTTACTCAAGTGATCTTTACAGAAAGTGCTGGTTTTCATAGAATTGACCCCCTTACTACTGTGCCACTTCACCAGAGCTTTTTTGACATTTCTAATTCTACTACCCATACTGAATAAGACAGGCCCTTCAACCGGTTGCAACCAGGCCTTACCCACAATTTCCTGGAAACCTTCCATCTTGTGCCATCTAGAGTCAAAGAAGAACTTCTTTCTGTGAAACTCCAAAGTACAATCAGTCTCCAAAATAAGCATATTGTGGTCAGAGGATGTCATGGAAATATTATTAACTCTGGCATTAGGATGAGCAAGGGCCCACTCAGGAGAGACAATGAATCTATCAAGTTTGACCTCAATAAATTCATTACCTTGCCTAAGGTTAAACCAGGTAAATTTATGCCCTATGACAACAGGTTCAACCCCATCCAAGCCCCTAAGAAAATCTCTAAAACCTCTAAAACATCTCTCTTCTCTCAGTTTGCCCCCTCTTTTTTCATGATTGTCAAGAATATCATTCAAGTCTCCCCCCAGGAACCAAGAGCTACCCCAACTCAATCTATGTCTAATCAAAGAACTCCACTGCATCTGTCTAACTACCGGGTTATTATCACCATACACAAAAACACCCCAGTGGGTTCCAACCATGCCCTCCACTTGAAATTTAACTTCAAAGCCAAAATCAAAACAGTTGAAATCTAAAATCTCTATTCTAGAGGACCAATAGAGGAGTAATCTTCCACTAGTACCACTAGACTTAGAGTAAAACCACCTATTATCAAATTTAAGATTTCTACAAACAGTTGAGACAAATTTTTGTTTTTTTTTTTAACTTCAGATAAAAACACAAAATCTGGAGAGTGAACCCTTAGGGTTTCTTTGATTTGGGAAATTGTAAAGGGTCCCCCAAACCTCTACAATTCCACACACATACTTTCATTGGGAACTTTGGGACCAGTTAGGGCTGGTTTCCTCCACCACACAAAGCACATTTTCCAAAGTAGTTTTCAGTTTTTTAGCTAATGTTTGGTTCGAGGGATTTG
Organism: Striga hermonthica; assembly: GCA_902706635.1. NCBI lineage: Eukaryota > Viridiplantae > Streptophyta > Magnoliopsida > Lamiales > Orobanchaceae > Striga > Striga hermonthica. The sequence continues at coordinate 8,458,577 of CACSLK010011299.1, read as the reverse complement.
GAGGGGAGGGAAGGGGAGGGGATGAAAAATTTTAGTTTTCCCTTGTTTGGTTGCAAAATTAGAAGGGGAGGGAGAGGAAAATTTTAAGTGATTTTTCCTCCCCTCCCTTACTTTTTCTCCCCTCCAAAATTGGAGAGATTTGGAGGGGAAGTGTTTTAATAGCATGTAAAATGACCATTTAGTTCCTATTTTCAATTGTTTTAAATTTTTTTATGTTATTACATTAAGGGTAAGTTTGTCATTTTAATTTTATTTTCTCTTCCTTTAATGTTTTAACCAAACAAGGTTTATCATTTTCTCTCCCCTCCCCTCCCCTTCTAAATATTCCCTCCAAACAAGGTAAAATTATTTTGCATCACCTCACCTCCCCTCTCTTTCCCTCCATTAAAATCCCTCCCCTCCCTTCCCCTCTATCGAACCAAACACACCTTTAGAGTTTTTTATCTTTGAATTTTCAGAAACAATACCTCCCTCTCTGATTTGAAGATTCCTCTTATTGCTCTCAAATAAGGAATTTTGACTGGACTTTATAGAAGAAGCAATATCAACACTCATGTTTTCAGGAATAATATTTGTCACACATTTGTCACACATTTGCTGTTTTCTATCATACGATACAATTGGGAAAGGTAAGTAAAATCAAGGAGAAACACCGCTTAAATTCATGGAGAAATACTTGGTTCCTGTTAATCCCACGGCAGAAAAACCCAAATCGGCGAGGAGGTAACTCTGTAAAACCCTAATGAAAATTTTCATTTTTCTGCTTGCTGTCAATAAAGTCTGCATCTAACAAAAAGTTTCTGAAAATTTCAGCCGTCCATGGAAGAGGAGTCTCGTCGAATTAAACGGGAAGTTTGAGCCAAGTTATCGTCACCATCTCTCTAGTCTCATAATCCAATCTTACTCCGAGGTATGAATCAATGGATGCATTATTTTTCACTTGCTGCATTTTCGGTTATCGTTTGCTTTTACTTCCTTTGCCTTATCATTATTTTTGTTTTTTTATTTTGGTTGTGTGTGTGTGTGTGTGTGTGTGTGTGGAATTGAAGGTTGGAGCATTTCCTCATAAATATCATGTCAATGGAGAACCATGCCAGACCCATGTATGAAATTCTAATTACCTATTCATGTCGGTGCTTTAGTTTTGGCTATAATTTGGGCTTGTGGCGATCTTATTTGATGGGTTTTTTCACAGAACAATTGGTTTATGAGTGCTGGACTGCATAATCTCCCAAGTACAATCACAAGGTTTGCGTCCCCTTTATATATGAACCTTCCATTTATATCATTCTGTTCTTTGTTTTGTTAAGTGGAACTATATCCGCATGAGCTCAATGTTTGTATGATTTTGAACTGCAATTTAGGTTGCCTTATTTTAGGGGTCGCTAACTTTGTCTCATGAGAGACCCATTTGCACGAGAATTATTTAAACTTAGAAAAGTTTCACTTTTTAACTCCATTTCTATCAACAGAAAAATCAGAGGCCAATTGAAAGTCGCCTGTAAATCATTCAATTTCTGGTGTCCCATTTTCTTTATTTTTAATTTGAAACTCGATTTCTGGTTTTACCATGGATAGTAATTCAATTTAGTTCTCATGGATAACCTTGCACAAACTCGAGTGAATGTCAAAGGGGTTTGTATGGATATATTTCCATCTTGTAGTAGTAGTACTATAAATAATTTCAAGGTTTATATGTTCTCGTGTCATCTTGTGAAATTAAATATGTAGTTTTTAAATGAATGTTAGGAATATATTTCATATCCTTTTTATTTGTTGTTAAGATGTATATATGTATTTCACCTTCATCTGAAGTTTTTGTCTTCTAGGCACGGCATCACGTCACTTGAGTTTGACTCTAAGGTAATTGATGAGTCTTGTTCCCTTATTAAATTTACTATGTAATTCTTTTAGATCTCATTTCAACTAACTTCTCAAATGTCCTATGTTTACGTGCAATTGTGTTTCATTTTCTACTACTGTTTCTTATAATTTAGTAACTGCCGTGAAGGATAAAGGCTAAGTAATTTAATATTTATCCTTCTATGTACTTTAGTGGCCGGTTGTTCAAGTTCTTTCTTCAAATATGACTGGATGATTTGTGTCATTATTAGATTACAAGCTCTATAATGGAGAAAAGAGCTACACATGTTTATTTTTCTTTTGTGTCAGGAAGACTAGCGCTGGTTGTGAGTCACATTTTTTAAAATTATTATTGCTTATCCAAGTTTTCGAAAATCAGAAATGGAATTCAGCTGTTGAAGTATTGATCTAGGAAAACTGTAAAGACTTGATCTCTGTAATCATTTTATTCTTTAATTGTGAATGGTTAATTTCTATATTTGCTTTGAGATGGAGGTATTACAATTATAAAAATTAAAATTTCACAATGTCCATCATATGAAAATGTGCATTCATAAATATTTTTCTTGTTCTTTTTTTGTTTTTTTTATTTTTTTTTAAAGTAGTGCTTGTAGACTACACAATTTGTCTAATGGGTTGCTTCCCTTGTTTTGACAGGGTGTATACTTGGCATCCGTAACAAAATCGGGCTGCTTGACCGTGCATGACTTTGATAACATTCAAAACGCAGGTAAAATGATTTCATTTTTTGTCGTTAGAGCTCAGTTAACAATATTCATCGCCCACTGTGAAACTCTAGGATCCTGTTTTGTTATAGAATTTGCAAGAGTGAACAAGGGAACATATCTTCTTTGATTTGCAGTTTCATGGGAACATATACACGCATCTGATGTACATGTTTGTTAGATAGAATGCCGTTTACACTGAAAAAAGGTGAAGGCATGTAACAATTACGCAATTTGCTGTAACTGCATTATTACTCAAATATATGTATATGCATGGAAAATATTAAATTATACTAATTTACTGATATGCTTAATTAGTTTATATTTTTCTCTTCTGGGTTCTCTCACCATGAAATGGTTGTCTGACCCCAATCAAATTGTCAACACCCCTCATATGCTTGCACTTCTGATGGCTGACATCCTTCTATACTTAGGAGAAGATGAAACAAAGCAATTGCTGCACATATCCACTTGGCAACAGCTTGATGTTGTTCGGTGGAACCTTGCAAACCAAGATGAGGTGTTATTATGAATTATATTCTCTGGTTTTGCAGCTTGTTCTCTCTCATATGAACTCATCCTTTGTCGTTTTCTTTTCTGAAACATCTTAGTAAAGGTGTTTTCTTTGTTTGTGTAAAGGAATATTTATGGAAAGACAGTGTTTTATTATCTTAAATGGCATGAAACATTTATAAAAATCACACTTGCAGCAGATACTGTGGTTTCACACTTTTATATGTGTGCTCTTTGCCGTCACAGGTTGCCTGCACATCAACAAAAAGCATTGAGGTTCATATTTATGACATTGGTTATATCTCATCTGAACCAGTTGAGGTGGGTAATTTATTTTCTGCCATCAGTGAAACATAGTTATTACACTCGTCTTTATTGAAGACCTATCCCATAAAAAATTCTTCTAGATAGAGGATTTAAACCTGAAATTTAAATGATAAAAAACTCAAGAAGGCGCTAGTGGTATTTGCACCTGAGAACTTTGATATGCAGAGCACATTTACGTATTTCTATATGCAGGTCCTCAGAAAGAGACCAAACATCAGTGTCCATGGATTTAATGTTCACAAAGGCTTTTCTGACATCGCCTTTTCTTCTGATGACAATTCAAGGTCAATAATTACAGCTAGTCCATTTTTCTAATAATCATGAAAGTTGGTTTCTTCTGCTTGCATTACAATCTAGAATTAACTGCAAGAAGCTTGTGTTTTCAATATTTTACATGTTATGGTCCGGGTTAAAGCTGATGGAATAAAAAGAAAGATGGGTTGTAGGAAAGAAAAAAAGAAAGAATACAAATGAACAATTGCACTACAAATACCCCGTCTAGAGCATCCGGCAGATATGCACGACCAGTGATTTTTTAGAAACATGTATGTTTCTGCTGGTTTATTGATGGCAGCAAATTTTTAAAAAGAAATTAACTATGACTGTATCAATATACAAAACTCAAGCCTAAAAAATATAGGAATGCAAAAAATTGTGGAATAAACATGATATGAAGAAAAAGGGTACCTTACAGAATATTCAAGAGTTTAGGATGCCATGATGCTTTTTTCTTATTCCTATATTTGATATATATTCATGCTGATTGAGTCTATTATTTTAACTGACCTCTTTTCAGTAATGTGCCTTAACAGGTTGCTTGCCTCTGACACTAATGGTGTGATTAACGTATGGGATAGAAGAGTTAGTGATCTTCCATGTTTGGAACTCAGGTCTAGTTCAATCGGCTCTCTCAATAGCATCGGCTCTCTCAATAGCATCAAATTAAGTGGTGATAATGAGGTCAGTTTTTAATATAATTTTGATTTTTAACTTTGTTATAATGAGGTCAATTTGAACACTCTTTTTAACATTAAAATAAAGATATTTCCTCATTTCCTGTCTTGACATTGATGGACATTTATCCCGTGTTTTTATGTTTAATTGGTAGATTATATATGGAGCTAGCAAGCAGGGAAATATATTCATGTGGGATTTGCGTGGAGGAAGAGCACATAATGCTTTTGGGAACCATAAAGAGGTATTGGCTCTTGGTGAAAGCCAAGGGTTGTGGCACATTTTAAATAAAAAGAACTAATATTCAAATCGTGTTTGATGAACAATGTATTACAGTATTACACTTTTCTGTGATTCTGATTGCTTATAATTTGTTTGCTTAATAGGATATTTTTATCAGAATTATCATAGTATTGCTCTTTTTTATGTTGTTTCATATAAGAAAGCTATTTCTTTACTTGGCTAAGCATAGTTTTAAATGCCGCCACCATGGCTAGAGGCAACCGGTGCGATAGGAAATCCCATCACTCCCACTAGAGGCAGCACTGTTGTGGAGGCGGGCGTCTTGCAATGCCTTTCCCCTCGCCAAAGGCGACGCAGAGGCGCACCTCACCCAATTCGTGGGCTGGAAGATGAGAGAGGGGAGGATTAGGGTTAAGGTTACCTCGGTGAAGATTTTCCCGAGGTTGAAGATGAGCTTTAAAGTTTCCTTGTAGATGAACAAAATTAGGGTTAAGTTTATTTCCATGAATCACATTTCCTATATGGTAATAAATTTGTCTGTCCTTTGAGGGAGACGAGATTGAGTCTTTAGGTAGATCCCCAGTAGTGGCTTGACAATATAAATGGGGCCTGAACTCCTTGCTAAACTCATTGGCGCCCCTGAAATGGGCCTGCATTATTCCTGTTCAAGTAAATCAAATGACCATGTATTAACAGAAGAAAGAATGTTCGCTCGAGAGGACAGTTTGTTCAAACTACGGAACAGACCAAGTATACTCTCTTGACTCTGATAAAAAAGTGGAAATCATATCCATAAGATTTATTGATTAAAAGTTCCTGATTGGCCGATACATTTTAATAATGCACATTTGACGCAAAGGCATGAACTGCGGGAGTAAGAATGAACAATCTTTTCTGGTTTTAGTTCTGTTTCAGTTTTAGAAGTTTAAATTTATTTGCTGGTTTCATTTCTGTTTTTTATTTTAATTTAAACTTTCTTTCTCCATTTTCTATATTTTGTCTTTTATTTTTATTTTTTCATTTCTATGCTTCGTATGTTATGTTTTTTGTTCGAATTTTATTGTGTTTATATTTCCATTGTTATGTTTCTTAGGTTTTAAGGTTGATTTTGCCATTTGAACTTAAGTATGTAATTGCGGCACATATTGTTGTTTTTTTACACTTTGGTGCCTTGTGTTGCTGAGGCCTCTACTATCTCCTCGTAACCATTCCATGGGCAAATCGCCTCGGATCACCATTGGCCATTTAAAACTACGTGGTTAAGTAATGCTGCTGTTCTCGGTTATCTAAAATCTTGCTCCCACTTATTCTTCATAGTTGTTAATATCTGATGTATTTGGGATGTTTCGTGAAGGTACTAACTATTAAGTTGAATATTTATATAATTGTTATACATAAACAGTTAATTGAATTCGGGAACCTTTATTGTACCACTGGGGATGCTTGGATATAAGATTTCCTGGTTTGTTTGGTGTTTTTGGCTGACCATAGTTAGTTTAAAAACTAGTGGTATGATTAGTTGTTTTGAGTTTATGATAAAATAATATTTAAAATAAAATAATTAAAGTTGATTTGATGTAAAAGCAGGAGAGATGACAATGTGAAGTGATGGTTAGTTAAAATTATGTGTGGATGAATAGTGAATTAAAGTTGATGTGATGTGCAAGAACGATTGATTAATATTATTTAATTATTTTGGTAAGTACTGAGGATAGTGAGGCTGGGTTAAAGTTGAGTTAGATCTGAGTTAAAAAAAAATGATTGGTTAAAAGTGATTGATTTTTTTTGAGATATCTTGTATCCAAACACGCTCTTAGTTCTCGATTTCCATTTCCACATCTAGTTTATTTTTAACCATTAAAAATCCTTTCAGGATTATTGTTTTCCCTTGGCAGCAGTGAAGTTGTCGCAAGAGCTGGAAAAAATATCATCTTTAAAGGTAATACAAGTTGATGAATAAATTAACAAATTTAATAATGAGTTCGCCCACAGAAGTTTATAACTTTATAGTTTTATGTTCATTCCAACATTTATTGTCGCAACATTACTAATATTTTCCTTATTATATATGGAGAATTACGCATGTATATTAACGTATATTGATGTCCACAAGTTCCCCTTCTCCCATATACAAGATTCGTTAAGTTTCCTACTTTTTGCCATCTTGGTGGTTTCATACTTCTCATATGAGGATGATTTTTTTGAATTACTGTGAACATTCTCAGATATGATATTATAGTAGAATTGTAAAAGCATGTGCATGTGCATGTGCGTTTCTAAAAAGTCTTCCTCTCACACCCATTTTATCGATTCTACGATAAAATTCCTCACAAATGGGATTAGATCATGCTTTATCTTGATTTTAAAGTGTAATATTTGATTGTTGTGTAAATTTTCATCTTATGCTGTGTTTTGTTGATATCTGAAAACTTGGCTTGGCTTGGTTTTGTATGGATTGTATTTCTTTTTCAAAAAATAGTGACTTGAGATATTTGATCAATATGCACTCATATGTTTATATGTCATCGTTATAATCAAGAATCAATTCATGTACAGATTAGACCACTTACCTATTATATCTTATGATAGTACACTGCCAATGATATGATTCTGGTACTTTGGATGAACCCATAATTGTTGAAAATTATTGTGGACATTATTTTCTGTATTTGATTGAATGTAGCATTTATCTGCAGGCTCAATCAAACATCATCTCAAAGGAAATACACTCGATTGATATTGATCCATCTTGCCCCTACCAATTGGCATTTCATCTTGACGATGGATGGTAAATTATGTTTTCTTATCAAACTTGGTATTTTTACTACTGACAATTCTCTTTAAAAATTAAAAAAAATAGAAAAAGGAAAAATAAAAATAAAAAAAGAATTTGCACTTGTCTGTAATTATGATCATCACAAATTCTTCCAGGTCAGGTGTCCTTGACACTAACAAGTTTCAACTTACACACATTCATTGCCCCCCGCCTTCATGGCTGTAAGTACATTGGACTTCTCTAAACGTGACACTCACCGCAAATAGATAAACAAGTAAAAACATTTAAATATATTGATAAATGTTTCTCACTAGTGTCAATCTATGTGCATGTTAATTCGAGGCCTAAGGGATGAGCTCAATGGTTGGGCGAGTCTCTCGAGCGTGAGAAAACCATGTTGGCTTCCAATGAACTCCGTAAGTCATAAAACCCATTACATGTGAAACTCTCTCTATAAGCTTTTAAAATATGAAATGTAGTGATTCTCATGAAGAAAGGCACAACAAATATTGGATGAATTATATCTGTACTAACTTTGAACTTGTCAGTCTACCTCGTTAAAACTGAATTAGTTAAAACTGAATTCGGTTTTATTCTCTAGGACTTAAACAATGAACATATAGAATTAGAAAAATTGTTATGGCTATCAATTTTGATATTAGCTTCATAGCAGATAATTCACTTATGAAAGTCTTCAGTCAAACAAATATCAAAATACATCAACCTTTCCTAAAATAAAAAGAAATTGATCTCAATGGGCAGATTTATGTTGTCGGCTCATCATCGAGTAATGGGATCTATCTTTTGGATTTCTATCCGGACAGTACCTCTCCCTGTCACGTTGAGTACAAGTAAGGAACTCCTAAAAGCTTCATATTTCACACTTAAAACCAGAGCTGCTGCTAATCTGTAATTTTGTTAATTCTAGCGAGGATATTAAGAACACAGAGGAATCTGACAGCCAGCAAGAGAAAAACAGATTTTTACCTTTGTCTGAAAGTGTAACTGCTTGTGTTGCGCATCCCCTGAATGGCACCATTGTGGCTGGAACCAAGGTACATAATTATGGTCGATGAGTTCAACATTGTTTAATAGTTTCTAACCGTACTTGAGTATTTTCCTGCGTTCATCTCCTTTTTACTAGAAAAGTTGCACATAAAATTAGAAATGACTATTGAATAGAACATAATCATATGCAGATGTCACTTCTGAACTTATGTCAGCTATTTCTCGAATCATGTTGCAATTATCAAGTGTATTCGTCCTGCCATTGTTTCCTTTTATCATAAGACAATGTTATCTCGATTTTAATTGATTGAAAAATCATCTGAACGTGTGGTTTCTAAAATCAACCGCGTCATTGTCTTATTTGTTATTTATATGCATAGGTAAGCAAACTAAAAAAAATCACTCCTATTTCTTACAAACTGCTCACGTATTGCTGATGCTGTGCACACTTTCAAAAATTCCTGTGTTTATACTGTATATTGGAAGACAATTCGGAAAGATAAAAATTTAAAATTTTTGTGTGATTTGAAAATTTTCACAAATCCAAATTCCACTCGAACAAGAAATGTCAAATTTCTGAAATTTAATTCCAGATGCTTGAATTCCAATTTCCTCAACCAAATGTATGTTAAAAACTTTATCAAACATTATGGAACTCTCGACTGGGTTTACTGGCTACTGTTATTTTTCGTTATCCTTATTTTTTTTTTTTAAAATTTGAACTTCTGCAGCTGTCCTCTTTGCTCGTGATTTCACAATAGAAAATGCACCGCTGAGCTGCAAAATGTCAACCATTGTTTCCACTCATTGGCAGAGGTTTGTCTAATTCAACGTTATATTTATTGCCATGTGACAAGACCATTGTTATGTACTTGGATAAATCCAGCTAACTACTTGAGAAAAATTTGGTCTTGACGTGATGCATGAAAACATCATTTCTTGCCTCTATTAGGCCATCTCCAACCGAAAACATCATACTCAAATCCATTTTTGCATAATTGTCACTGTTTGCAGTAATTCTTCTCCAACCGAAAAACCCATTTTCAAACCCAAAAGAATATTCTCGAAATATTCTCTTTCACATCAATTTTTACAACTTTTCAATATTACCCACATATTTTACAATTTAAAAAATTAAGCCACACTATTATTTTAAATTCAATTTAGACTTTATGTAATAAAATTAATCATAGGGTTAGAATCATACATAATATATTCTGAGAAATTAATATTCATTACAATTTATAATTTAAAAATTACCACACACAAGATAAAATTAAAAATTAGAATGCACAAGATGAGAAATTAAAAATTACAACACACAAGATAAATCATCTCTAGCCTACTCCAACTTGTTTGGGACTAAAAGGCTTTGTTGTTGTTGTACATTATTATTATGAAAAAAATATAAAAATAATATTCATTATTTTAAATATTATATGAAAACATATAAAATTAAAACATATAAAATTAAAATATAACAAAACATTATTTTAGTAAAGATGAGACTAAAATGAAAAAAAGAAAAGTAGGACAAATAAAAGAAGAGACTAAAATGAAAAAAAAAATTGGGACGCAATTTATGCGTCTATTTGCGTTCAAAGAGATGAGAGAGAGGAGAAAACGCAAATTGCAGATGCGTTTGGAGTTCGGTTGGAGCAATCTTGACTGCAAAAAATAGGTTTTGGTGTTCGGTTGGAGAAGGTCTTCGATGTAACTAGAAACTATTTCTGTTCACGTTTGAAAAATAAGAAATATAAGTTACTTTTCAAAATGATTGTTGTACATAAGAAATCATATACGCTATGGGCTGGCCCATTCTAGACTGGGGACTCCACAATCAGAGACAGAATCTCCATTTTGAGCGTTCGACTGCACTTTTCGACGATGGGGGCTCGGGTTTAGCAATGACTGCGGAAGGGTTGGGGGTGATGCTTTGGGATGTATATTTGAGTGTGGTTGTTTCTAAGGATTCTCATAGATTTGTATGATGTACAATATGTAATACGGGAAACATGAAAGACGTCTTAGTGAAAATCTGAATTTTCTAAACACTTTATGTGTATTCGTGGCGTGCATGTGGAAGAAAAGGCTTTTTTTTTGTATACAAATATATCCGTTCAAAATGAGTTTTTTTAGTTAACAAAAGTTAATTTTGTAAAAAATGGTTTGGTTAGTTGTTAAAATAATATTTAAAATAAAATTAATAAAGGCGATTTGATGTAAAAGTTTGAGACGACAATGTGAATGAATAAGTTGATATAATTTAACTACATTGATATTATTAAATATAGTGAAGTTCAGTTAAAGTTGAGTTAGGTTTTATATTAAAATAATATCTAAAATAAAAGAATTCAAGGTGATTTGATGCAAAAGTTTGAGAGAGATGATGTGAATAAATGTTTAATTAAAATTATGTGAATAGATGAATAATAAATTAAAATTGATATGATGTGAGAATGATAGGTTGATATTATATAACTACATCGATACTATTAAATATAGTGGAGTGAGGTTAAAGTTGAGTTAGATTTCGAGTATGATTTGGGTATGAGTTGAGTTTCTCCATATACAAACACAATTGTTAATGAATGGAATTAATATCTGGGTGTAAGAATAGGTTAACTTAGGGTAAATAACTTTGATGTCCAAGTTTAATGTTTTTACAATAAGTTATTTCCACATCTTTATAATTGATAAATATAATTCCTAAAGAGTATATTAGTTATAATAATTCATAATTATTGAATTATTGTTCTTCTAGAAATATATTTTGGGTAAAACTATTTGACTTAATAAAGTTATTATATTTCAGTCTTGGATTTTAAGTAATTTGCACAAATGATACTATTCTCAAAACACTTTTAAATGATTCATAATTATTTGTTCAGCTCAAAAATGATTTCGCAAATATTATAATTTTAAACATAGTTAATTATAACAAAATAATAATACTAATAATAATAATAATAATAATAATAAAATATAATTTACAAATATAGCAAAACATCTTTATATGTAACCTTGTTATGCTTTCTCATCTTTTTAGGGACTTAAAATCAATGCTTGGTGTGGAGTACTCTCAACATATCATAATTTTGTTGCAGCCAAATATATCATGCTCTAATTTAGATAGCCATGAACGTCAATTCTAAACTTCTAATCACCATAAAGAATGGCTTTACTATTTTTAGAATCATTTCTCTGTACCTTTATAGGAATTCTTATTATGTTTCTTTTTCTCTTTGTCAAGAAAATAATCGATAGCGTTTGTTCCATTCTCAGAAATATACGACGAACAACGTACTCATGTATCATTTTGACTTAAGGTAACATAAAGCGATCAATGGCGCATGGATTTTTTTTTTAATTAATAAAAGAAAAAAAATGATAATCCGATCGCTTAGTTATTGTTTTTCTTTAACATATTTAGGCATAATTATTATTGCTACCATAAGAGTAACAATATGGAAGAGGTAAATTGCATTGAAACTTGTCATTCAACATCTCTCTTTCATTCTGCGTTTACGTGTATGTGTCTTTGTTGAGACATAATCTTGGTATATATCTTGATGATAACAATGTTTGACATGAGGTGAAGGTACCAATTGTTTATTGTGGAAAATTATTGGTGTTTATCAATTTTACCATTTTCTCCCCGGTGTGGGGTGAATGGGAAATCAATGTAGTGCCATTAATATTTATTCCCAGTATAGCATCTTATTGAGATTATCACTCGCTCGATCTTTTGTACATGTACAAACACAAATTGTAAAACATAATCTTATGTATCTTGCATATTTCAAATTTTATACTTATTCTTGGGACAATGAAATAGGTAAAACATAACTTTTCGTAGAGTATATACCCCATCCAATCTACTGTATATACAATTATTAGTTTTATTTATCTCGATATAAACTGAGATAATGACTTAGTATAATTGTAATATTGTCGAGGGAGTTAACTTAAAACAAAATGCTTCAAAACGACATAGATTACAAAGAGTTTTACATCAACACCAAATGAAAAACCTCTTATAACCAAAGTCTTTAGTTAGATGAAACTTATGTTGACTAGACATATTTTGTGTCTCTCATTATTGTCTTTTGAATCCAATTATCCACATTCATGACCAATAAAACTCAGACATTTATGTATTGTCAATCCATACATAAGTTCATCAAAGCTTCATATCAATTGGTGGCAGAGTTTGCCTTTAGATGACAATATTTATATTCTTAATAAGGAGCATTTTTTTTTTAGGAGGAACACCCTAGAAGAGTAGGAGTTAAGACTGGATTCCCAACCTGTGTATAAAACTGCCCAAGATTTGCTGGAAAATCACAGGTCTACAAGTTCATACATCAAACACAAAGCAAAAAGACCGGAAACAAGAGATGAAGCAAAACAGAGGGAAAGGGAAGAAAAAGGGAAGAAAACAACGGCCAAAGTGAAAAATATGAAAACTGAGCTAACAGATGCCCATGTAAACAGCCTATGCCACAAGTGGGCAAAAATGGAAAAACTAAAACGACTACTGTTGTAGCAAAATATATTTTTTTACTGAGTATTGAATCGAAATATTCGTTCCCTGGGTCGATCTCAAGGAAAGTTAGTCGGATATACTTGTGCGATTATTTTAACACTAAAAGAGAAAATAATCCTAAACACTCTAATACGATGGTTGGTTTTAATTATCAACTACGAAGGAAAACTCAAACACTGGAAAATCGAATTAAAAGACTAAGACAAAGATCAAAAGATGATAAGAAGCTAAGAACTCGGGGATGAAGATTTTCTAACCAATGCAAATATCAAGCTAAGATCATTCGGTTAAGTGAATTGAACAACCTAACGTTTAGAAATTAGTCCTCAATAAGTCTTCATAACAAAAGTGTAACTTAGACGGTAAATCAAACAAATCACGCAACACATAGACAATACGTTTTCGAACAAGTCTATTTCATGCGAGCCTAAATCGACCATCTCCTCCCCTTTCGGTTCTAAGAGTTAATTAGTTATCCTAAACTATTGTTAATCTACTAGTTCGTTGGATTTAAACACATCACACAAGAACGAGTCATATTCAATTGGAAATCAATTGCAAATCGAAATGTCACTCTTCGACAATAATCAACAACCAATGCACGAGAATTATAAACCCTAGTTAAGCACAACTCGCATAAATTGAACGATCAACAAACATGAAATTCATAATTAAATTCTAAACATCAGCATCCCCTATCCTTAGCGAAACAAATTAGCTACTCATATGGAATTCAAAATTCACAATCTCAACAATCAAAGCCATCATATTCATGGATTAGATAAAAAGAGAAACTTACGATTAATAGAAAACCAATATTCGAATCCAATGACAAAACTAAATCCAGAAAAATAAAAGAAATGTTGTGTCGCGGGGCGCGATGTGGGTCGCGAGGGCCCTGGAAGTCTCTGTTAAACTCGTGAGGCGCGAGTGTTGAAGTCGCGCGCAGGGCCTGGGCGTGGGGTTGCGGTCGTGGGTCGCGACCCGGGCTGCACTGCGCCACTTTACGTTTTGGCCTCGTTTGAGCTCGTCCGAACTCGGAATTTAGTTCCGTTTTTTTCCTACGCGTAGCTAACAGATCCATCTATCCAATTATTCTCTCGAAACCAATTTTTACTGAAGAAAAAATTTGCTCGAAGCTCCCGACCTACACAACAAAGACGACAAAACACAAAACAGGCCGAAAAACAAACGAAAAAATCTAAAGACTCAGAATGAAGGAAAAATAATAAAACATGCAACAGACTCAAAATGAAAGAAACGACCTAAAAAGAGGAAAAAAGAAAAGCAAAACGAACACAAAAAATGTAACAAAAATGAAACAAACAAGCTCCCCCACACTTAAACCTTTGTTCGTCTCGAACAAAAAGAAAAGAAAAGACACAAAACTAAAATCGAGCATGGACAACAATCATTAACAAGATAGCCTCAACATGTTCAACTTCAACAACTAGCATTCAAATGACACATACGAACATTACACAACTACATGCTTGATCTCTATACTTCAACTTGACGTTATCTCAAGTATGGGAAATATGTGTGCCTCACTCAAATTTTTATATAAATAAAGATAGGTGCACTCAAATTGGTCGATAACAAATTCAATCATATGCTTGCCCATTGTCTAACTTCTACACTAAACCAATCAAAATTGAAACAAGTGCATCAAAAGGTTTTTACGGGTTGTAATGTAGGCTCTTTGCTTAGGTATGATAAATATAAACTAAGTGGCTCGAATTCATTACATAACTCAAGCATACTCCAGAAGCGTAGACTCAGCCGATTGCTCAACATACCGGATCCTCCCACACACTTCCCCTAAAAACATACGTTTCACCCATTTTATTTCATATTTTTCTTTTTTTTTTCTTTTTTTTTTTTTTTTTAAAACTTATTTGACATTTTATGATCCATTTGGCTACATTTTTTTTTCACTTTTTTTTTTCTTTTGATTTTTTTTTAATAGAAAAGCAACTTCAACAAAGAACTCCAACAATCATCCCCTCCATTTCTTAACCCGCAACTCCAACAACGTCATCATCACGAGGTTATCAACAAAAATCAAATAAGGCTAAAAAAGGAGAGACTAGAGAATAATTTGCAAAGAATGAAAAGGATAGAATACAATAAATGCCTTAATCATATACTTAGTTCAGACTTCTAATCAATTTATTTCAATGCAGACTCAGGGCGAATCTAATCAAACAGTAGCACGACCAATGTATCTCAAGAAACGAATAAGACTCAAACCTCACTAGTTAGATATATGAATGCCAATCAAAGTAATCAAGTAATCAACCAAGATGTTTAGTTTAAATGTGTTAATTATATGTTAGTTATAATTTGAATATATATATATATATATAATATACATAAATATATAATAAAAATAACTATGTACTAAATATAGTAGTAAGAAATTTAAGGAGCATTTAATGCATACCTTTTTTGGAAACTTTTTAAATGTATGCATTAATTGCTTTTATATACACTTCAAATAAGATAAAATCAGATAAGATCAAAAATATTGTTTCCTTAAATAATTTTATTAACATCTGCAATAATTTCATTGATATCCATTTTAATAAATTACAAGATTGATTTTCCGTGATTCATGTTGATAACATTTTGGTCAAGATAAATATTACAACATATCTATACTTATATTATAAGCAAACCTATTTACTAATTTCAGTAGGTAGAATAGTCAACAATAATTAATGATTTGCTATTTTTATCAAGCATTTAATTAATGCATCTAATATTTTTGGTATGCAAATCAAATTAGCATTTAATTAGTTCCTAAAATATTGGGTATGCAATATTAATTTAGGAATATCAATGTAGTTCATAAAATGTTGGTATGTAATACGTAAAAGAAGATTTTTTAATTTTTTTTAAATATAAAATATTACAACACGTAAAACTATTTCAGTTAATTTTTATTTTATTTTACATATAAAATCTAATCAATTTTTAATGCATCCTACAAAATTGGATTTAGTTTAATTCTCCATACAACTGGCCATAACTTTTTTAATTGTACTTTATTTATTTATTTATTTTACACTTTTAAATTAATGAAGCTCGCCGAAAATACCAAATCAAATGATTTATGAAAGTTTTTTTTTTTTTTTTTTACAATTTTAAATCTATATAACCAGCTTAAAAAACTCATCACATAGATATGGACGAGCTTAAGAAAATTTCATCACCCATCTTATAAAATTCCATCTCCACGAGTCAAAAAAATCACATCTCTCATCTATCGTAACAACTTTAAAGGTAAATAAATAAAAGTCTAATTACTACTATAAATCCATTATCTATATAGATTTTTTAAAAATCTAAATTTCACCTGTCTAATTACTCATATTTTAGATACTTTTAAATATTATTTGTATAATTTTTTTTACACATTTGCTCTCTCTATATATATACATATACGGAGGTCAAATGAAGAATTTTTAGACATATTTTCCTTACGGGTAGTTTAGAAAAATTTAGGTAACTTCAAACATTGTTTGTGAATAATATAGAATATTTTAGATGCTTTTTATAGATGTTATAAAATATTGTAAGTATTTTTAATATTTATATATCACACTTAAAAAGAATAATTTGCCAAAATAAAAACATTAAATACACATTGTAAATGTTAATAGAAACATTTTTCAGTGTTCGTCTTTGATTTTGTCAAAACAAATCTCATAAAATCGGTGAAATAAAAATTTGTACGTATAGTCTATCTATACTAAAAAAAAGGTAGATTCAAAATTCTTTATCTAATTTCTTCTTTTTTTTTTTATCTAATTCCTTTTTATTATCTAATTGTATAGAAATATGTTCTGATTTTGTTCAATCCTCTAATTGTATTTGTATTATATCCCATCAAATCGGTTTAACAAAAAAAAATTCATAACATCCGATAAGTAAAAAAAAGTACGTAAAATCTTTACTAAATAAAAAAGGCTTATCTAATTTATTATCTAATTGTATGAAAATTTGTTCTGATTTTATAGTACGTACTACAAATTGTGCACCCGTATTCAGGAGCTACTTAACGGGAAAGATCTGTGGAAATAACTCATTTATTGCTTCTGTCACGTGCATACGGTATGTATCTGTATTACACATACTAGAAAATTGTGCACCCCGTGCATCACACGGAATCTTTACTAATAAATGACCTTAAAATTGTGCACCCCGTGCATCACCCGTGTTCACATTTTGGCATATTACAGGTCACGTACTATATATATCCCGTACATTTTTCTTTATTCATTTATATGATTATAAGACTTGATAAATGACTTTAATTTTGTACACCCCGTGCATCGCACGGGATCTGTACTAGTTTAAAGTTATAGCCATAATATTTTTTATTTTTTTTTACAAATATTCACTTTTTATCCAAAAAATATTTATAGAAACTCTTAACAGCTTAGGTAGAATTTTTTTTTTCCAATTAAGAAGGCTAAATCAAGTTGGTAAATTAATTTTGTCAATATAATTTTTTCTTAAGCTTTATTTCTTTATATATAAAAAATAAATCAATCTTCAAATCAATATAATTTACCATTTAAAAAATAATGACCATATACATTAAATAGTACTAATGATAAAAAAATTAAAATTGAAATATATTAACTGTTCTTTAGAATTTATTTGTATATAATTTTTTTTCCCCAAAACGATAGAGATATTATATAAATAAAAATCGCACACAGTGCGAAGAGAAGCAGCCAAAAGCTGAAAAGTACAAACAAAGGCTGAAAAGACTGGGAGACAGATTCAAAGATCGTCTAGAGCCTGACCTAGCAACGCTAGAATAACAAACTCGCAATAGAATTTATTTGTATGTAATTGGCAACCATGATTTATTTTTTACCATTTTTCTACTTTGATATCTTTCTATGATGAAATTATTGTAAAATATATTTTCATTGTAAAGTATGCTAAATAAATGGCAAAAATTTAATTTTGGTCCGTTAACTTGTCCATTGTCTACTTTTGGTCCGCTAATTTGTCCCTCATAAAAAATGGTCCATTATGTTACATTTTTCATCAGTTTTAGTACACTACTCCAGTTGGCGGGATTACGAGATGATGTGGACCGGGATTGGAACTACGTGGAGGGATAAGATGTTGACGTGGTAGGATAAAAAACTGATTTGGCATCTCGTAATCCCGGGCCACGAGATTAGCGTACTAAAACTGATGAAATGTGTAACATAATGGACCTTTTTTGATGAGGGACAAGTTAGTGTACCAAAAGTGGACAATGGACAAATTAGCGGACAAAAATTGGATTTTTGCCCTAAATAAACTATAAATCCTTGTAATACAAATTGGAAAAATCTTCAATATAGAAGGGATTGAGTTCTTGGCATTTCCTAAATCAAAGTTGTTTAATTAGTATACAAAATTAAAAGTTAAAAAACTTGTTTGTATATTTCGTAAAATATTTATGCACTATTTAATTTCAGATTTATTTAAATATTTTAAATTGATTACATAAATAAATAATAATAATAATGTGCCTTGAATATTTTCATTGCATAAAAAAAAAGACATACAACTTCTATAAAAAAATAAAAATGACATTATATCACAACAAAGTCTATATAAAACAATAATTAAGTATTATATGATGAACATGAATAATTAGAACTGTTATTTTCTCTTATATCAAGGAATAAATATATATATATTTTAAACTCAAATTTATGTTTGTATAAATGTGTTAGTGAGATAATATATTAATTATTTTACAATTAGCCCTAACATGTTCATATTTAATGTTCTGGCTAAAAAACCAACGTTGATCAAAAGAAGTAGAAAATAGATTATAACTCTATTGATTTTAGACTTAACAATGATTAAAAGGAGTGAAAAATAGATGATAACTCTATTGCTTTTTACTTAAACGGACATAGCCTGTGAAAATAATAACTCATTTAATATCTATGTCCCGTGCATTACATGGGGTACATACTAGTTTGAATGATTAGATTTAGGCTGAAGAAAGCCAGGTACTCATTATTGTAAGAAAAAAAGGAAGGTTTTCAAGTAACGCTTAAGAAAAAAGGCTCGTTTCCGAGTACTGTTTTTGTGAAGAACTAAGGCCGATAGTGCATGTTTTTCACTTATTAATGTGTCAACCAACGCCGTCAGTGCGGATTTTCACATTTTATCGTGTTCGAACCAAGACCGTCAGCACGAGTTCTTACACAAAATCGAGTCTGGATACACGATCTTCATCATAGTACCTAACACTAGCGGAACTGACTCCGCAATATCTCCATCTCCCGATCTCCTTTTTGCCTCAATTATCTGCCATGCCAAGCAACGTCCCCATTTCCAATGTCTTCACTTTTTTTTTTTTTTTTT
>CACSLK010011299.1:8324528-8346231 GCA_902706635.1 Striga hermonthica | reverse complement strand
CGAACTTACAACCCTCTCGCCAATAGAAATGTATAGCACCAACTCCTCGCCCTGTACGGGTTTAGCCAATAAGGGAAGGTTGGTCAACACCCCTCGCAACTCCTCAAATGCCCTCTGCGCCTCCTCCGTCCATTGAAATTTTGAGCTCTTCTTTAGTGTTTTGATTAATAGGCCACTTTTCTCCGCCACCTTCGATATGAAACGACTCAGCCCCGCAATTCGACCAGCTAAGATCTGCACTTCCTTAACATTTGTCGGCGGCTTCATCTCCACTACGGCCCGAACCTTCTCAGGATTCACTTCAATACCTCTCTTGGTCACCAAGTAACCCAAGAATTTTCCCGACCTCACCCCGAAAGAGCACTTAGCTGGATTCAATTTCATCCCATACCTCCGTAATGTTGAGAACGTCTCTTTCAAGTCTCGCACATGATCCAACTCCTCCTTGCTCTTCACCAACATATCATCCACATACACCTCCATGTTCCTCCCCAGTTGATCCTTAAAAATTTTATTGACTAACCTTTGATACGTGGCGCCTGCATTCTTTAGGCCGAACGACATGACTACGTAACAATAGGTTCCTCGACTCGTTACAAAACTCACCCGCTTTCTGTCTTCTCTTGCCAAAGGGATCTGATGATATCCCTGGGAGGCATCCATCAGGCTCAGCAATTCGCACCCCGCCGTTGAGTCGACCAACTGGTCGATTGTGGGCAGTGGGTATAAGTCCTTTGGTCACGCTTTGTTCAGATCACGAAAATCAATGCACATTCTCCATTTTCCTTCCGCCTTCGACACCATCACCGTATTCGACAACCATTCGGGGAACTGGATCTCCTTGATATGCCCTGCTCCCAATAGCTTCTCGACCTCCTTCTCAATGATTTTGTCCATCTCCGCCCCATGGTGCCTTCTTTTCTACTTCACCGGCCTCACACTAAGGTCGATGTTCAGCAGGTGCTCGATCACTTCCGCACTTATCCCCGTTAACTCCTCCGCTGTATAGTAAAAAATGTCAGCAAAATCCCTAACCAGATCGATAAGCCTCGACTGAATAGGATCCTCCAAGTCCTTCCCAATTCTGAACTTCCTCTCCTCATACCCCTCGATCATCTGAATCTCCTCCACTTCTCCCCCTGGCTGAATATCCATCTTCGCCTTACCCTTCTCCATTCTCTGTTTATCCTCTTTCGACCTCGACCCACCTGGTCGATTAATCTCCTCCTCCTTTGACTTGGCCCGCCTCTTCGCCAGTTGCTTATTATTGCTAACTATTGTTTGGTAGCAGCTCCTCGAAGTGAGTTGATCCCCGGCAATCTCTCCTATGTTTTCTCCCACCGGATATTTAATCGTCATGTGGTACGTGGATACGACCACCTAGAATGCATTTAAGCTCGTCCGCTCCATAATGATGTTATAAGATGATTCAACTCCTACGACCACAAACCTCACCATGCGCACCTTCCTCAGTTCCCCTGATCCCAGCGCCACGGGCAGACTGATCTCCCCCATCGGCATAACCTCTCTCCCGTTAAAGCCGTAAAGTGTCGTGGTCACCGGTTTCAACTCCATGTTCAACTCTTTGTTAATTTGCACAAAACAGTCATAGAACATCACGTCTACCGAACTCCCGGTATCGATAAACACCCTTTTCACGTCAAAACCTGCAACGTCCGCAGTTATTACCAAAGCATCATTCTGAGGTAGGACCACTCCCTCGGCATCCTCTGCCTTAAAACTTATCACCGGCATGCGAGCCGTGATCCCCACCTCCTTTCTCTTCCTCTTCACTGCTCGAGCATGCTCCTTCCTGGCCCTATTCGAGTCGCCATCTGTTGGCCCTCCGGAAATCATGTAGATCGTCCCTCTCTTCATCGGGGCTTCTCCTCCGTGCCCTCCCTTATCGCCATCTCTCTTCGGCTTCTTTCCTCGACCATCTCCGTCGCCTCCTTCCTCGTCCCTGTCACTTATCTCCTCCGAATCCTCCCGACACCTTCTCCTTCCTTTCCCTTTTACTCTATCATGATATACAAACTCTTTCAAATGTCCTGCTCGAATCAACCATTCAATCACATCCTTCAAATGCCTACAGTTCTTCGTGGTATGGCCGTAATCTCGGTGAAATCGACAATATATATCCGATCTGGGTCGAGTCGGGCCTGTGAACCTTGTCTTTGGCCACGTCACACCCTCGGTCGACATCTTCTGCTCCATAGCCTCGAGCACCTCTGTCACATCCTTCCTAAAGGGTGTAAAATTATGGTACCTCTGTCTTTCGAACAACAATGGCCTTCCCTGCCACCTATCGTCCCTCTTCTCTCGCTTCAAATCCCGACCTTCCCTCCTTGGTGATATCTTTTTCTACCCACTTCTCTTGGGCGAACTCCTCCTCGGCGACCTCCCTCTTGGTGGGCTTTGCTCCTTCTTTGGCTCTGGTCGAGCCGGTCCCTCCAACTTTGCGAACTCTACCTCCATTTTCTCTAAATTAATATACTTCCTGCAACGCTTCAAGACCTCCTCATACGATCGAGCAGGGGTCTTTGCTAGGGAAGTTCGGCAAGGCCCTTCTCGAAGGCTTCTTATCAATCCTCTCGCCTTCACCTCATCTGAAGCCGAATGCACCTCCAAACACGTCTGGTTATATCGAGCGACATACTTCCTCAATGACTCCTTCTCCCCCTGCCTCATTGCCATCAACGTCAAATACGTTTTCTCATGCGCCACCGCGCTCGAATATTGATTGGTAAGCTTGCTGGCAAAATCCTCAAAATCTGCAATCGACCCAGAGGGCAACTGGTGAAACCAGTCAAGGGCTCCTCCGTGCAAGGTCGATAGAAACGCCCTGCAACAAACAGAATCAGAATACCATGTAACACAGCTATATTTTCAAAGGTCCTCACATGCCTCGACGGGTCAGAAGACCCGTCATACACCAAGTTGGTCTCCTTGAAATTATTCGGCAAAGGAGCAGCGAGAATCTCCCTTGAAAAGGGATGTCCTCGAGCTCTCCTCTCTAGCCTCCCCTCCACCTTGTCCTGCAACTGGCGCAACTGCTCCGCCATCCTTTCCATCGCCAGATATCTTCCAACTCCTTCATCTTCATAACTAGACACATCCTCATCTTGGTTTCCGGCCACCGTGGTCGGCGCAGTGGTGGCATGAGATGTGTGGCTCGTAACTTGTTGCACCGCCGCGGCCGCCGCTATCCTCTGCATCTCCTCCCGAGTCATCGTCACCATTTGTTGACCGGGAGCTTGTACAACTGCCTGTGGTGGCGCTCCTCCCTGTGTCATCGCTCCTCCTTGCACCAGTGCCGGATTCGGTGGCGGTGGCGGCGGCATCGCCGCCACGGCTGTTGCACGAGCCTCCTGGGCCCGACTGGAGCCGACATCTCCTCTGGGAATCGCCGTCGTCACTCCTACACCCTGAAGGATAGGTGTGGGAGTGATCGGTGTCTGCGATGGGCTGAAAAAACCCGGAGGAGGGCCGTGCCCCAACGGCCTGGTCGTCGTCCAAGCTTCGTCGAACGTTGACTGCAAGTTTTTGGGAATTCCGTCCGCCATAGCTGAGCTTCAAACACAACTTTTTAACGAAAATCCCCACAGACGGCGCCACTAATGCAAGCGTAAGCGTCCTGGTCCGGTTTGGAGTAGATCGGTTCTTGTCCTCGCCGGTAGAACGCCGGAAACCTGCAAATAACTCTCACACCGGGGGTTGTGTCTGGTGAAGAGCCTCCGATGCTTAAGTCAGTATGTGTATGAGTATACTGGCGTTGAGTAATGAATAGAATGTGTTAAGGGAGAAAGGCTCACCCCTTTTATATAGGGATGAGATACCTGCCCTAATAGCTGCCCGGATAAGGATGAGCTGGCTGCCCAAGCTGCCCGTCCGTACTCTGACACGCCACGCACATGTCAGAGGTGGCGCGGGGCGTTGGGAGCTATCAGAGGTGGTTATCGTTATCACCCAATACATTGTCAACACGTGTCCCCCCTACACATGGGGTAAATATTCTCCTGAGATTCAGTTAGAGGCTCTTACGCGCGCCCGTGATACACGCACCCATGACTAGGCCGACTGTTGGTTCCTCAGAGCGATCGACCTGTTGAGGTCGAATAGGTTGCCCGATCATGTATCTGGTCGAGCGATGGGTTGCTCGATCGCTTGTCTGGTCGTGCGATGGACTGGTCGACCACCTGCCTGGTCGACTATCTGAATGATCGATCCTCCCACTTCTTGTCTTGGCTTTTTCCTAGTTCGATCTTCTCAACCGGCTGAGTGGACCGGTTTATCCTTGAGTATATAATATCCCATATCACGCTCTGTGGTCGCCGTAGACACATGAAGAGTAAGAATCAACCTTATTAAAAAAATAGTGTATATATTTTAATATATGATTCATTAATAAAAAAATGATATAAGACTATATGTGATCCATTTGTTCTTGACAAATGATACATCTCTTCAACAAGTTTTTTAATGAAATTGTCCAAGCTAGAGAGAATGAATTAAGACATTTAAGAATGATGAATAAATACACATATTGAGTGCTAGTTTTAAACCCTAAACCCTTAAAAAAGATAAATAAATTAAATAATGAACACGAGATAAATTAAAATACTCACAAATATAAAAAGATGATCAAAATACTCAAGGAATTGTTGCTGGACTTTTTGTTGCGATTTTTTTAGCTTGTTGTGCCCTTTTTTCCTTGCCCTTCTTTTTTTAGGTTGTTGTCTCGCTAGTCGTTGTACTCTTCAGTTGCTGAGACAATTTTTTAAGCTAATTAAATAGTTTGTTTCATTAATAAATAAATAATATAGTATAATATACAAGGTGGAGTTGGGCTTTATGGGATTTTTAAATATATCTCTAGACAGTAATGCTCCCCTACCCACGGTGGGCACATGTTAATATGTTCACCGCTTATGTGGCATACACACATTAGTGATGTATTTTTTGAACATATTAACATCACCAATGTGTGCATGCCACATAAGCGGTGAGCATATTAATATGTGCCCACCATGGGTAGGGGAGCATTATATTATCTCTAGACTTTACATGTCTTAGCCCACTTGATCAAAATAATAAATCATTAGTTAGTTAGGTGACAATTAATAAATAAATATACTTAATCTAGTATAATAGATATATATTAAGGTGAAAAAACATAAAAGTTTGGGGGGGACCATAGCCCCCCTAAAGTATATGTCCGTCTGCCCCTGGCTTGACTCGATTAAGTTCGGTCCGATTTTGGTTGGCTCGACTCAACACATTTAATACATCTAAAACCTTAAACAATGTGTTCTCTAATTATTGGCGAACAAGTTTGGTATGACGATTTAATTTTCTTTTTCCGAAACGATAGAGATAAGTATTAAACTCAAAAGGGAACATAGTTTGAATACAAGTGGAAACATCCCAAAATAGAAAATTGGGAGAACACGCAAGGAGCGGCCAAAAACCTCAACAAACAACTGGAAAAAAGAACAACCAAACTAATGACCCTCCACTGCCACAAGGCCTAGGATCCAACCAACTATCATCTAAAACAACAATAAATAAACCCAAATTTGCAACAACAAAACAGAAAAAAAAAAATATATAAAAAGACAACAACTAATCTAACAAGGAGAAACCAACCAGTCCTTGTGAGCTGATTTAACAACCAAATGAGAAGGTAGAAGGATGCCTTGAAAATCTATAGATTCCGGGAATTTCAGAACCACCAAAGCATATAAGTTGTCAGTTGAATTTTAGCTTCAACAATCTCAGTATTCAAAACTCAAATATAACTAATTGAGCTAATAAAACTGAGATGCAATTAATTGAGTAGATAAAACTGAGATGCGCGCGACCTAACTCGTTTAATAAATAAAGTTGGTTAGTTGTTCGAGCTTGACTCATCTAAGAACACGGATGAGCCAAATACAAGTTTTCACAAGACGATCCTAGTTGTGTTCCCAAGCAACTGAATTTGGTTAATAACTCTACTGTTATATCAACTACTTTTCAATATTGGTCCACTATGTCAACTCGCATCAAAGTTGATATGATAAGTTCAAAATTTTAGTCCTCTAATAAACTCCATCAAGTCATTATATTATTTTTATAAGTTTTACCCACCATTTTTTCCTAAGAGCACCGTTCAACATGTTAAATGAATTATGTGGGCCCACAACATTTTTATATAAACAATGAAGTTGCATTGGCATTAATGAGATTCTTGCATTTAAATGACAAGTCATTCAATTGAATGTAGTTCTTTTTTCTTTTCTTTTAAAAAAAAATCAATAGTGTTTTCATTCTCCCTCTTCGGTGACTCGAACTCATGAGTTGCGCTAAGAATAGAGCGTGACATGATACGTTTGTCTATGTCATTTGGTTTAATGACGTGACATGAAAAAACATATATTAGGAATAAAATGCATAGGATGCAAATATTGGCAAGATAAAACATATGTTAAAAATGTTATGCATGAGATTCAAATATTTGGTAAGATATGTAATATATGTAAAAAACTTACTTTATTTAACCTATTATACTTCCTCACTCTCTTCTTCACAATGTACTATTCTTATACTTTAGAGTGAGCCTTTACAGTCTTAAAGAACATTTTCAATACAAAAATGCCAACAAAGAAAATTTTATCCCACGTGACAGTAAATAATTGAACCATGAGTCCATACAAGATTGTTGTTCACAGACTAAATTATTAGTTTCTATTACAGTCTCCAATACATTACTTTCCTTCAAATTATGTAAATGTGTATATTTATTTTTAAAATAAACAAAATAAAATAATAATGTGGTTTTTAAAAGATTAATTAACTATATTGGATAAAACATATCAAGGCTTCGAATTTGAAAATAGAAATATAATGAAACCAAATAAATAATAAATTTGGGAAACATGTGCAAATTTATTTATTTTTTTTTCAAACAAATATTAAAAATTTAAGTACCATTGTTATTGTTAACATGGCATGAAATGACCCTCGATCGGCTCGGTTCAAACTGATCTGCTTGCCTCACCGATGGATGGCCTTAGTGACCTGCAAAAACGCAACACCGGAGGAGTTTTTTGGTGAAGAGACTCTAATGCTTACGTTAGTAAGATGTAGAAGATGATGAAAAATATATAAGTGTATGGAGAGTGTGTAATGTAACAGTGGACATACCTTACTTCCTTATAGAGAGATGATACCTTGTTGCCCAAAACTGCTAGAGTGGGCTGCCCAGACTGCCCGTTCGTACTGCCCAAACTGCCAAATTCTATTAGGTCACGTGGCCCTATGCACGTGTGGATCTTATCCTAATAATATTTCTTCTTATCCTTTAGTCTTCCTTATTAGACGGTTTAATCATGCGACCGACCCCATTACCTCGAGGTAGAGTGCCAACAATGTCGAGCTCCCACGTTATGCTCAGTTGGTCTATTCTACTACCAGCTACCAGTTGTACCTTCAGGTCAATCCTCAACTAGGCCGTCGGAGGGCCCTAGTTCGACTTGTCGGCGCTTCTTGGATCAACGACGTCTCCATCGACATGAGAATTCTTCGACCTGTAATGCATTCAATCTTTGTTGGACCTGTCGGTTCATCCGGTTAAATCATGTTGTTTCTCGACTCCAATCGACCCGGTATGCTATTTCATATCATCTGGTCCCACCTCATTCAGGTTAAGTTAGGATAACTCGATCCAAGAGTGAAATTGATTGCCCATGGTTTTGGTAAACTGGCTTATTTTTCATTTGTTCGACCTCAACTCTCATTTTTCCTTCATTTATGTGAATACATTCGGCCTTTTGTCGGGTTTTTTTCTTTCAAAATTTGCATTTCAAACGCCTACCACGTGTCTCCACGCGTCAAGTTCATTCTGTCGCATGTCACTTAGCGCTTCACAGTCTGTTTTGTCCTCATGCAGTGTGCTTCATGAGTGCCTAGTTAATCTCACCCGTCCAATCTCTTTTTAATTCTACGATTGTGCTCGAGCTGTCTTTTCACCTACTATTATTGATCTGGACCATTGAATTCGACCTTGATCAATGGTTGGGGTCAGTCGACCCCTAAAGTATTCAACCTTTCTTCACCTAAAAAAGGATTCCTTGGCCGATTTTCTAAGGCTTTCCACCTCTGCGCAAGATTTCTTCAATAAACAATTATGTTTCTTCTTTGTGTTATGCTAGAATCAATTCTACGTCCAGAGTTCCTGTTGTTGCTTCACCACGAACCACTAGTGTCTGCACTTTTCCGATCAACTCTATAACCATGACTAGAAGTTTTTATCACTCTCTCTTTTTATTTTTTGCATGCACGATTTCTCTCTCATATTCCCTCCTCGATTCCCGATTTCGAATTCACCATCACTCCTTCTCCCTCCATCTTTTTCTTCCTCTTCTTAATCTTTTCCCCTTTTGTTTCTTTTTCCATTTTTCAGATTTTTGGTACTCTAGTGAGGTTGACCAATACTTCGGCAATGACATGAGTACTCTGTCGTCTTCCTCAACCTTTATCCCTTCATTTACTCCTTTGACCTCCTCTTCTGTGGAGGTTGATCCACCATATACTCTTTCCCCTTCTCAACCTGCTCCCTCCTCCGCAGCGGCCCGTCCACCTCGTTGCCCCCTCAAATTGTGCGCCGAGTCTGAAACCGATGACGGCAAAAAAACGATCTCTCTTCTTCAACCCGCTCAATCGAACCGCTCTATTCCCATGGGTCGACCTATTCCTGGTTCTACTTATGCCACTGCTCAAGATATGGTGATTGTTGCTCGTAAGCCTATGACCTTCCTCAACGTAAGGGCTGACATGCTTGATAGTTTCCTAGCTAATTGTTGTCTACCCGGTGACTGGCGTCATGTATCTCCTCTACCCATGGTCTCCTTCAACCACCCATCGACTGGTCGCTATACCTTTTTTCCGTGACGAGATGGCATTAGGTCTTAGGTTTCCTCTCAGCCCAGTTCTTCTAGACTTGTGTAAAATATTCGAGGTTCTTATCAACCATCTTTCACCCAATTCGATCTGTCATCTAGTTGTTTTTGCCATTCTTTATTGTTGTAGATTAGGTCGTATCAACCACAATTTTTTCTACAACTACTATATCACCAAAGGACAAAAAGGAACTTTGTATTCCCATGCTCACAACGGAGCACATTTCATCAACGACGCCTCCTCCAATATCCCTAAGTGGAAAGACAAATACTTTTTCATTCGACCTTCTTCTCCTTTATCCCTCGAGTCAACCTGATTGGAATCCTTCACCTGCCGACTTGCTTTACCATGTCCTTATCCCGACTTAAACCTCCAAATCAAAGAATGGAATAAATCCCAAGTATTCTCTGTTGTTTTTCTCGACCAAGAGTCATTTTTGTCTCATTGTGGTCTCTCTCCTCGGAGTCATTCCAGCATGTCCGCTAATGCGATTGGTAATCGATTTTTTTCATTATAGTATTGTACCTTAATTGTTTACAGGTTAACCTTTGTCTTCTTTGTCCTATGCAGAATGGTTGTTCAAGCTGAAGGGTCTCTCTTTAAATTTCAGCTCGAAGGGGAAGAGCAGTTCTACACCTCCACCCTCCCATCCCCAGAGCACTGTTCATAGGTGCAACCTCAGGACCCTAAGATAAACGAAACCCAAGGGGTCTGAGGTTGCGCCTGGGAAAAAGCGCTCGCACTCCCAGATGGGATCCTCGCCCTAGAAGGAGTCCCCACCAAAGAAACAAGTACGCATCACAGTGTCCAGGGGCGGACGCAGACATTTAAAAATAGGGGGCACAATATAATTCATAATTGAATAAAAAAAAATGACAAACGTTACATTACAATTGTTTTCTACGTGTTCTCATATTCTTATAGCGTTCAATAATTACATCATTTTCAATCTTACCAAATACATCTTTCTCAATATATGCAATCAGGCTATCACTCAACCATTGATCCCCAATCAGGTTGCGCAAACGATTTTTCACACAAGTTTTAGCAGAAAATGATCTCTCGACAGTAGCGGTTGCCACATGAAGAACTAAAGCAAATGCGAGAAGCTTGTAGACTAATGGGTACACATGATGCTTTTTAGTCTCAACTAGTTTTTTTGCTAGATCACTAATGCCTTGTAATCCTTTAAATTCTTCAGAAGTGCCCCTGTCAAGAATATACGTGTCAAACTAATCGTCAAGTTTAGAGATGTCCGTCATTAAAATCAAGTGGATAATACACACATAGTCGAAGAAGCTTATCCTTGTCAAAAGAATCAAACGAGTTGTTTGGAGACAAGCATGCAACACAAATTAGCAAGACGCTATTTACCTCAGAAAAACAATCATTCAACTCTTGAAGTTGCATATCAATGACATCATAAAACAATTCCACACGATTATGATGCAAATTTGTTACTGTCTGACGCCGTGAACGACCAAGAGTTATGAACTTTTCGTCCTTATTGGGAACAATGATCTAATGAGCTTCACCAAATGAACAAACAGTCCCCAAAAAAAAAAAGAATCCCATCAATCACTCCTCATCGTTTGGAGCTGAACATTACACAAATGAACCAATCTCATGGGATTAACAATGTGTTGATCTTTCCATTGTAATGCTTTTGACAATTCATTTGAAATTCCCAAAAAACATTTCATGAGATGAAGATGAAATACAAATTCAAATTTTAGCATCAACTCAAATAAGATACAAGCGTCACCTCTAGTTTTGGTGCTTGTGGTGTCCGTAGCAATCAAATGGTTGAAAACATAATAATCAAGTTAATCAAACAATTGTAGTGAGAGACCCAACGTGTATCACCTGGACGCCAAAGAGATGTTTCTTGATGAAGACCTCGACCAGTTGATAATTCACCAACACTGAGCGGTTCATGAACTTTCAGCCTTTGGCTCTCTCGAATAAGGTTGGCTCGTTTAGCCGATCCACCAACAACATTAACCAACTTGAGTACTGTCTAAAAGAAAGTTTCAATTTTTAGATGTTTCTGGGCTGTAGCTACAAGAGCTAATTGCAATTGATGCGCAAGACAACGAATATAATAGGCATTGGGGTTCTTTTTCAAGATAAGTGCGTTTAGGCCATTGTACTCACCTCGCATGTTACTAGCTCTGTCGTACGCTTGACCTCTCAAACTAGATATACTCAAGTTGTGTGTTGAGAATAATTGGTCAATTGCTGCCTTAAGTGAGAGGGCAGTGGTACTGAAAATATGATGGATACCAACAAAATGTTCGAAAACATGACCATCCTTCACGTGACGAATCACGGCCGACATTTGCTCCTTAACTGAAATGTCTCGACATTCATCAACCAAGATTGAAAATAAATTACTACGAACATCTTTTATGATCACGTCTAGACATTCAGAAGCAATCACACTGACAATATCCTTTTGCACCCATGGTGATGTTAACTTGAGATTTTCAGGAGCATTCGTTAAAGCAACATCCTCAATCTCATGGTTATGATTACACAACCAATGCAATAGTTCAAGAAATTTCCCTAATTGTTCGAGAGTTCAGATTCATCATGTCCATGAATGCCATGCTCTGACCGGCAAACATTTGACCAAGTGGATCAATATTGGTATGTGGTAACACAAAACTTCCCGACCGGCTGAAACTTGAATAATCGCCTTCCTTCTCGCCGGTTGAACGTCGTGCACCTACAAAGAACTCTCACACCGGAGGAGTTTTCCGGTGAAGAGCCTCTGAATCTTAAGTCAGTGTATGTTCAATCAATTCTCAAGAGTAAGCAATAGAATGATCGTGTTGAAGAAGAAAGGCTCACCCCTTTTATATAGGGGTGAGATACCTGACCTAGGGCTGCCCGAATTTGATGAGCTCTCTGCCCTAACTGCCCGTCCGTACACACCATACGCGTGTGTCAGAGGTAACCGTCGCCACAATCGTCTGCACCAATACCCTTTGGACGCGTGTCCTCCTGCACATGGGGTAGGCTGTCAGAGGTGGTTATTGCTATCAACCACTGCCTTCTTGACACGTGTCCTCCCGCACATGGGATAAATATTCTCCTGGAATTCAGTTAGAGGCTCTCTCACGCGCCTGTGACTAGGCCGATCATCGTGGTGTTAAGTCCTCGAAGTGGTCGACCTGTCGAGGTCGACTGAACTGCTCGATCGCTCATCTGGTCGAAGGGTAGTCCGGTCGACAGCATTGCTTGGTCAACCGATTAAATGCTCGATTTCCCTGACTTTCTCATAATATAACCTCCTCGACCGGTCAATAGACTGGTTTAACCTTGTGGGTATAATATCCTATATCATCTAGTCCCCCCACTCTGGTCGAGCCTGAATGACTCGATCTAAGAGTGAATTTGTGCCTATCGACCTCCTGGATAACATGGTGTCCGATATCGACCATCTGATGGATTTCTCGCTTATTTTTTCAAATAATACCCCATTAATTGCCAGGGATAGGGTCACCTGTCATATGTCTTTTCTGCCGTGCCTACTTTTCTGCCACGCGTCGCATCTGCCGTATCTGTCAGTTACTTTAATGATAGCGCCTCCTCGCATAACGTGCCCACTTTGAGTACTGTGTCAATTAATGCTCCCCACCGTTAGATCTGGTTTTAATCCAATGGTCTTGCTCTCCCAACCCTTTACCTCTCTAAGTATAAATTTGGTACTTAGCGAATTTTCCCAGTTTTTCCACCTTTGCCATTTCGAACTCTCCTGTGCTCAAATACCCCTTTCGCAAGAACCCTAATCTTTTCCGGCGATTTCTCCTGCAATTTTCAAGTTCTTCCACATCTTTCATCTGTGATCATGAGTAAGTTGCTCCTCATCTGATTTTATGCTTCCTGTTTCTAGGATTTTGCGTTTTGAATTTCTTGAATTGGGTGTTTGAAGTGTGCTGACTGAGTATTTTGAATTTGTATGTTGGGTGTCGGCTTTCGCCTGTTAATCGTTGTAGATTTCGTCCTCTCCCTTTGAAATTCTCCCGGAATCCCTGTTCTCCTTCCTCAATTTCTCCAAAATTGCCCTTTTTCGTAGAACCCTAATTTTGAAAACCTTCTCTTCTTTCCTCTTTTCTTTTTTCGTCCAAATTCCTCTTTTTGATATTGTTTTTTCTTTTTTGTTTTCAGATCCTGCCACCTCGACCACTTCCTCCGACTCGGTTTAAATCTTGCCCTCAGCCCTCGAAGCTGTTCCTCTTTCTATCCTTCGGCCAGGCGAAACCATTCCTACCCGTGTTTTTACCGCCCATATTGCTTCTTCCAATTCTGGGGACACTATGGATAACGTTCCTCTCCGCCGCCGTCGACCTGCCCTCGATGCTTTAGACGAGCCCGAGGAGGACGAGATCATTTCCCCTCAACCCACGTCTGCTCCTTCCTTAAATATTCCTCCTTCTTCTTCTCAGCCTGGTACTTCTAACTCTCCCTCCAATAAGGCCTCGACCAAAAAACTCTCTAAGGCTTCTTCGAGGCGTCCATCTTCTACTTCTCTTTCCCATCCTTGGTATGATCCTGAAAAAATCGGCCAGCCCCTCGGTTGGGCGTTCTTTAGCTCTTCTTCCTCTAATAAATACGATCATCCCCCAAGGGACTGTTATACTTTTTTCGAAATTCAATTTAAACTCGACCTTCGCTTTCCCCTGTGTCCTGAACTTCTTCAGATTTTTGAGTGGTTTGGGCTTTCTCTGCACCAACTCCCCCCAAACGCCATTCATTTTATGACCATCTTTATTATCCTCTGCCGCGTCCATTTAGGTCGATTCGACCTGGACTTCTTCCATCATTGCTACGCCCCTTCTAAGAAGGGTCGTGGTCTATATTTGAAGAGCCGCAATGGCGCCCACTTCATCAATGATATTCCCTCCAATCTCCCCAAGTGGAGTGATAAGTTTATCTTTGTCCGGCCTGATGTTCCTTTTCCTTGGCTGCCCGTCCCTTGGGTCAAGGAAGTTTCGCGAGAGGCGGCTTCAGCCCCTCCTCCAAACCCTTTGTTGGACCAACGGGTCTTCACTTGGAACTCCAAGTCTGTTGCGTCCGAAAAACTTCTTAGGGATGAGAACCTCCTCCATTATTGTGGTCTTCTCACCCACAAGACTTGTCCTCCTCCTAGTGATGATATCCTCGATCTTATCCGGATCGAGAATGACCCAGGTAATCTTCGACTATATAGCTCGAGTACTCCGACACCCTGCTGTGTTTGTTTTAATTATCTTTTGTTAATCTTTCGTTATTCTTTTACAGAGGTTCCCAGCTTCAACATTCCCCTGAGGAAGGCTCCTTTGAAGAAAAAGTCCGGGGCTGCCTCTGGCTCGACCGGCGATAAAAATGAGGGATCGGCCAGTTCTGGTGGGCCTCGACCAGAGCCACAGCGACGATCTCCTCCACAAGGGACTCCACCGCCTCCCCCGCCGCCACCGAAGGAACAACAACAACACCAACCACAACAACAACAACCCCAACCACAACAACGACAACAGCAGCAACAGCAACAACAACACCAACAGCAGACCCGATCAACTCCTCCACCTCTTTCTGGCAGAACAGCACAACAGTATTCTACTTCGGCCGCTGCTGCCAAGTCCTCGAACACCTCCAAATCTGATGATCGTCCAACCAAAACCACCGACCCTCAACAAAAAACTGACAGTCGCCACCAAAAACCCGACGATCGCCACAAAACCGAAGACTGCCATCGAACCGACCACCGCCAAAAGATCGACCATCGGGCTCCCAATCCCAAGGATGCCACCTCTTCTAAGACCACGGACAAATCCTCTGAACCCCACACTTCGTCCAAAGCCAAAATTCCCGACAAGGCTCCTCTCAACCAACATTCTTCTCAGACCCACTCCACCGGTTCGACCAAGGCACTGGTCGAGGCCAACGGTCGAGATGACACGGGGCGTGAGCTGGCTTTGGGGAAACGCTCGCGTACTGACCAAGGTGAAGTGGTCATGAAGCGAGGGCGTACCGGCCATCAATGGCCTGATCCGTTGGCCCCAAAGTCAACATCCCTTTTATCGGCCTCCGTGAATGAGGTGGCCGAGCGCCTCGAGGGTGCCCTCCTCGAGGAAGACCGTAAGAAGGCCAGCGTCACCATGCCCAAAGTTGGCGATAAGCTCGTGCAGTGGCTTGCCCAGGTATTACTTATCTCATGTTTACGTCGATTCCTTCCTGCTTTTGTTGGTTCGATATATGGATTGAATTGCTCTATTTTGCTCGATTACAAGGCTTGGTTGACTTCTTGCCTCTGGCCAAAGAAGCTCGAGATAGCTCTGGCAAGTCCATCAAGAGCCTCGAGAGCAACATTTGCTTTTTGCAGGACAGGAACTCAACTCTCCTACAGCACAATACCAAACTCCGCGAGACACAGACTGAACAGAAGGCCGAGTTTGAAGTCAAGGTTAAGTCCCTTGATGAAGAGCTCGCCTTAAAGACTAAAGTTCTCGCGGAGCGTGAGGCCGCCCTTGCGGTGAAAGAGGTTGCGATGGCCGAGAAAGAAACCGCGCTAAAGGAGAAGGAGGCTGCGCTCGAGCAAGAACGAGTTGTTCGAGTACAAATGGAGACTGCTCGAGCACAAGCCGAGTTGCTCGAGTACAGGCAGAGACGGCTCGAGCCCAGGCAGAGACGGCTCGAGCCCAGGCGGAGGCTGCCCGGGCTGAGCTGGAGGCTACCTTGGCCAAAGAAAGGGCTGCCCACGCTGAAGAGAAGCAGAGATATGCAAATGTCACTGCCCTTCAAGCTAGGCAGATGCTTTGGGCGACAACAACTGACAGCTCTTCCTCCGAGAAAACCGTGCGCAAGTGGTGGCTGACTTTATGCAGTCGCCACAATTTTTGAAGGAGGTTCAAGACTTTGGGGTGGACTGCTTTCAGTTCGCCCTACAAAAGGCCGGCGAGCAGATCGCCGAGGATGACTTCGAGCAGCTCGACCCCGGGGTTATCTGGGATGCCTTGCCAAAGGTTCCCTCTGGTTTTCGTGGGGATCCTACTCTGCCCCTCGAGCACGAGTGATGGTCGGGGCAGCTCGAAAGAACCTTAGGCCGATCAGAAATTTTGAAGAAGACCTTCGCTCTGCCCGATGATGCTACTCCCCCAGCTGCCATGTTGGTCGCAATGGCTGAATCTATTCGACGATGCCCACTTAATGAGGCCTACGACTCGACCTCTGGTACTGGTTCTCAGCTCGACCCAAATTCCAACTCGAGCAACACCGACTCGACTGCCGCCCCTCCTCCTCCGTAGTGTAGTGTTGTATTTTCAGTTTCCATTTGTATTTAATTGAATTTCTGCAATGTGTGTACTTCTCACGATCTCATGATCTTCTTG
Source organism: Striga hermonthica (assembly GCA_902706635.1). NCBI lineage: Eukaryota > Viridiplantae > Streptophyta > Magnoliopsida > Lamiales > Orobanchaceae > Striga > Striga hermonthica. Next base: position 8,329,912 of record CACSLK010011299.1, on the reverse strand, counting down.
AAATGAAAATGTTTTGGTTGATTTATTTCTATCTTTGTCGATGCTTGTGATGACCTGCTTTGGTACGCTTGTGTGATTTCTTAGCAAGGTAACTTGAGTGAGCTCATATGCCGTTAACGTATTTTCCATCCTTTAACTTGTATTTTTTCGTGTAATTGTGCATTTCGAACACATGCCTTCCTCCAAAGGAGTGGTCGTGACATACGACCATCCAACCTCATGGCCTCAATCATGATGGGTTTTTTTCTTTTTGAACACATGTCCACCCTCAAAGGAGTGGTCGTTACATGCGACCATCCAGCCTCATGGCCTTAGTCATGATGGATTTTTCCTTTTTGAACACATGCCCACCCTGAAAGGAGTGGTCGTTACATGTGACCATCCAGCCTCATGGCCTTAGTCATGACGGATTTTTCCTTTTTGAACACATGCCCACCCTCAAAGGAGTGGTCGTTACATGCGACCATCCAGCCTCATGGCCTTAGTCATGATGGATTTTTCCTTTTTGAACACATGCCCACCCTCAAGGGGTGGTCGTTACATGCGACCATCCAGCCTCATGGCTTTAGTCATGATGGATTTTTCCTTTTTGAACACATGCCCACCCTCAAAGGAGTGGTCGTTACATGCGACCATCCAGCCTCATGGCCTTAAACATGATGGGTTTTAGATTTTCGAGCACATGCCCGCCTTCAAAGGGGTGGTCGTTACATGCGACCATCCAGCCTCATGGCCTTATTCATGATGGATTTTTCCTTTTGAACGCATGCCAACCCTCAAAGGGGTGGTCGTTACATACGACCATCCAGCCTCATGGCCTTAATCATGATGGGTTTTTCCTTCGAGCGCATGCCCACCCTCAAAGGAGTGGTCGTTACATACGACCATCCAGCCTCATGGCCTTATTCATAATGGATTTTTTCTTCGAATGCATGCCCACCCTCGAAGGAGTGGTCGTTACATACGACCATCCAGCCTCATGGCCTTGATCATGATGGATTTATTTTCATATACCCTGTCATCAAGGTTAATCCAAGGATTCCAGCTATATAGAAATAATTCGATAAACAGTAAATTGTAAAGACTCCAATACGCCATTTCATTGATTATCAAGCAAGAAAGTTCATTACATTGATTCTAGTGAGTTGCTCTATGAGTAAAAATAAAAATTTTAAGCATAATATTTCTTCAAGTTAGCAACATTCCATGACCTGGCTAGAGATCTTCCTTCAACATCCTTTAAAGAGTATTCCCCTCCAGCATGGACCTTTTCGACCAGATATGGTCCTTCCCAGTTCGGCTCTAATTTTCCGACATGCTTCAACACATCGACTCTTTTCCACACCAAGTCACCCACTTGGAATCTTCGTACCTTCACCTTTCTATCATGCGCTGCCCGCATCCTCTGCTTGTATGCCTCGACTTTGATTGAGGCTTTTTCTCGAAGTTCTTCGATCGTGTCGAGCGCTGCCATCATCAAATGTTCATTCTGTTCTCGATCATACGTGCTCGATCTTTGGGACTGAACCTCGACCTCTATTGGCAACAAAGCTTCCATTCCGTAAACCATACCGAACGGTGTTTCTCCAGTGGTCGATCAGGGCGTTGTTCTGTATGCCCATAGCACCGAAGTAAGTTCATCCACCCACGCTCCCGATGCCTTCTCCAACCTTGTTTTTAGACCGTTCAGTATAATCTTGTTGGTCAATTCGACCTGCCCGTTAGCTTGCGGATGTGCAACTAAAGCGAAGTGTTGCTCGATTTTCATGTCCTCGCACCATGCCCGGATCCGCTTACCGTTGAATTGGGTCCCGTTGTCCGACACCAACACTTTAGGAACTCCGAACCTGCAGCATATGTTGTTATAGAAAATGTATCACTTTTTCCTCCGTGATCTTTGCCAGAGGCTCAGCCTCCACCCACTTCGTAAAGTAATCGACCGCGACAATCAAAAACTTTCTCTGTCCAGTTCCTTGGGGCATGGGCACAACCAAGTCGATCCCCCATTGGGCGAACGGAATGGGAGAACTCATCGCCGTCATAGCTTCGGCCTGTTGGTGAATAAGTGGGCCATGCTTCTGGCATTGCAAACATTTCCGCACCATCGCTTTTGCATCTTCCCTCATCGTTGGCCAAAAATATCCTGCCCTTAGAGCCTTTGCCACCAGGGAACCTGCCTTGCTGTGGTCGCTGCAACATCCCTCATGGATTTCCTTCAACACATATCGCCCTTCTTCTCCGGTTACACATCGCAAGTGGGGGCCCACGTGCGATCTTTTGTAGAGAATCCCTCCGTGCTCAAAAATCTCCTTATTACTTTAACGGCTCCTTCCTTCAATTCTTTGATTATCAGTGCCCTCCAATCCTCGACTTCTTCTATCTCGACCACCTCCTTATCGACCACACTCCTCTCCATGTGTAGCAAGGTCACATTCCTGCTCTTGCAATCTACCAGACTTTGTGCCACTTTAGCTGATAGATCCGCTCGACTATTTTCTCCTCGAGGTATCTGGATTAACTCGAAAGAATCAAACTCCCCCTGTAGTTTCTTTATCTCCTCCACATACTTCACCATCCTTTCTTCCCGGACCTCAAACCCTTCTTGGAATTGACCCACCACCAATTGTGAATCCGAATGTATCTGCACCTTTCGAGCTCCGCCATTTAAGGCCAATTTGAGTCCCTTAATGACCGCTTCGTATTCCGCTTCGTTATTTGATATCTGGTACGCCACTTTGATTGCAAACTCGAGGCTGTCACCCTTTGGCGATATAAGTACGATGCCTAGGCCACCCCCGACCCTTGACACCGATCCATCTGCGTAGACTTGCCACACTCCTTCAGATTCTCCTCCTTCCTTCGTCCCTTCTTGTATGAAATCGACCAGTGCCTGGGCTTTAATCGCCCTCCTCGGCTCATAAATAATTGTGTATTCACTCAGCTCGACCGCCCACTTGACTAATCGACCCGATACGGAGGGTCGACCCAGCGTTTCCCCCAGTGGTATATTTGTTTGGACTTTCACCCTGTGTCCCAAGCAATATGGTCTCAACTTTCTGACAGTGACGACGACTGCCAAGGCCCCCTTTTCGATCTTCGAATACCTTTTCTCCGCGCCCTGCATCACCTTACTCACGTAATAAATAGGGAACTGGGCCGTCCCCTCCTCCCGAAATAACACGCTTACTGCCGTCTCGCCTATGGACACATATAACACCAAGTCCTCCCCTTGCACCGGCTTTGCCAACAGTGGTAGGTCGACCAACACCTTCTGCAACTCCTCAAATGCTTTATGGGCTTCTTCTATCCATTGGAACTTTGAGCTTTTCCTGAGTGTCTTGAACAGGGGCCCGTTTTTCTCAGCCACCTTCGAGATAAAACGACTCAGGCCCGCTATTCGACCAGTTAGGATCTGCACCTCCTTCACTTTCGTGGGGGGCTACATCTCGACCACCGCCCTTACTTTCTCCGGGTTGACTTCGATTCCCCTCTTCGTGACCATGTAGCCTAAAAACTTCCCAGATTTGACCCCAAATGAGCATTTAGCGGGATTCAACTTCATCCCATACTTCCGGAGGGTCAAGAATGTTTCTTTCAAGTCGTTAACATGGTCGATCTCCTCCTTGCTCTTCACCAGCATATCATCCACATACACCTCCATGTTTCTTCCCAGCTGATCCTTAAAGATTTTATCCACCAACCTCTGATATGTTGCTCCTGCATTCTTTAGACCGAATGGCATCACCACATAACAATATGTTCCACGACTTGTCACAAAACTGACCTTTTTCTAATCATCTCGAGCCAGCGGGATCTGATGATAACCCTGGGATGCATCCATCAAGCTGAGTAGCTCACACCCGGCTGTGGAGTCGACCAGCTGGTCGATCCTGGGCAGTGGGTATAAATCCTTCGGGCATGCCTTGTTTAAATCTCGAAAATCTATGCACATCTGCCATTTCCCCTCTGACTTTGAGACCATAACCGTGTTCGATAGCCACTCCGGGAATTGAATCTCCTTTATATGACCTGCCGCCAAGAGTTTTTCTACCTCCGACTCGATCACTTTATCCATTTCTGCCCCGTGATATCTCCTTTTTTGTTTCACCGGTCTTACAGTGAGGTCGATGTCCAACCGGTGCTCAATAACTTCAGCCCTGATGCCAGTCAACTCCTCTGTCGAGTATGCGAACACATCCGCAAACTCCCTTATCACACTAATCAGCCTCGATCTCACTGGCTCCTCCATTTCCTTCCCGATCCGAAACTTCCTCTCTTCGTACCCCTCGACCATCTGTATCTCCTCAACTTCGCCACCCGGCTAGATATCTACCTTCTCTTTCCCCTTCTCCAACTTATGCCTCTCCTCCTCCGACCTCGACCCTCCTGGTCGACTAACTTCCTCCTCTCTAGAGTGCGCCTGCCTCCTTGCTAACTGTTTGTTGTTGCTCACAGTGGTCTGGTAACAGCTTCTCGAGGTAAGTTGATCTCCAGCGATCTCACCAACGTTTTCGCCCACAGGATACTTAATCGTCATATGGTACGTAGATACGACCGCCTGGAATGCGTTCAAGCTCGTCCTCCCCATTATGATGTTGTAAGATGATTCAGCTCCTACGACCACAAATCTCACCATTCGAACTTTCCGGGTCGCTCCTTTTCCCAGTGCCACAGATATACTCACCTCTTCCATTGGCATAACCTCCCCGCCATCAAAACCATAACGGCCGTGGCCACCGGCTTCAACTCCACATTCAACTCCCGATTAATTTGCACAAAGCAATCGTAAAACATGATATCGACCGAACTTCCTGTGTCTATAAACACTCTCTTTACATCGAAACCTGCTACTTCCGCCGTAATCACCATGGCATCATTATGAGGTATCACTACCCCCGCTGCATCTTCTGCCCGAAAACTGATTTCTGGCACTCAGGTCGTGATACCCACCTCCTCTCTCTTCCTCTTCATCGCCCGAACATGGCCCCTCCTAGCATTATTCGAGTCTCTGTCTGTCGGTCCTCCTGAAATCATATATATCGTGTCTCTCTTCACTTGGCCTCCATCTCCTTCTCTTTCTCGCTCCCTACTTCCTCGCCTCCTTTTCCCTTCATCTCTTTTTCGACCATCTCGACCACCTCGTGCATCCTCGTCATCATCTTCCTCGCTCTTCTCCACCGAGTCCTCCCGACACCTTCTCTTCTCCTTCCTCCTCACCTTATCCTGATAAACAAACTCCTTGAGATGCCCTACTCGAATGAGGCGCTCAATTTCGTCCTTGAGATGTCGACAGTCTTCAGTAGTATGGCCATAGTCTTTGTGGAAGCGGCAATATCTCCTCGACTTCGGTTGGGTTGGCCCCTCAAACCTCGACCTCGGCCATG
>CACSLK010011299.1:8301981-8313589 GCA_902706635.1 Striga hermonthica | reverse complement strand
TTTTTTTTTCAAACAAATATTAAAAATTTAAGTACCATTGTTATTGTTAACATGGCATGAAATGACCCTCGACCGGCTCGGTTCGACCTAATTTGCTTGCCTCACCGATGGATGGCCTTAGTGACCTGCAAAAAGGCAATACCGGAGGAGTTTTTTGGTAAAGAGACTCTGATGCTTACGTTAGTAAGATGTAGAAGATGATGAACAATATATGAGTGTATGGAGAGTGTGTAATGTAACAGTGGACATCCCTTACTTCCTTATAGAGAGATGATACCTTGTTGCCCAAAACTGCTAGAGTGGGCTACCCAGACTGCCCGTTCGTACTGCCCAAACTGCCAAATTCTATTAGGTCACGTGGCCCTATGAACGTGTGGATCTTATCCTAATAATATTTCTTCTTATCCTTTAGTCTTCCTTATTAGACGGTTTAATCATGCGACCGACCACATTACCTCGAGGTAGAGTGCCAACAATGTCGAGCTCCTACGTTATGCTCAGTTGGTCTATTCTACTACCAGCTACCAGTTGTACCTTCAAGTCGATCCTCAACTAGGCCGTCGGAGGGCCCTAGTTCGACTTATCGGTGCTTCTTGGATCAACGACGTCTCCATCGACATGAGAATTCTTCGACCTGTAATGCATTCAATCTTTGTTGGACCTGTCGGTTCATCCGGTTAAATCATGTTGTTTCTCGGCTCCAATCGACCCGGTATGCTATTTCATATCATCTGGTCCCTCCCCATTCAGGTTAAGTTAGGATAACTCGATCCAAGTGAAGCTGGTTGCCCATGGTTTTGGTAAACTGGCTTATTTTTCATTTGTTCGACCTCAACTCTCGTTTTTCCTTCATTTATGTGAATACATTCGGCCTTTTGTCGGGTTTTTTCCTTTCAAAATTTGCATTTCAAACGCCTACCACGTGTCTCCACGCGTCAAGTCCAAACATTTTGTCGCATGTCGCTTAGCGCTTCACAATCTGTTTTGTCCTCATGCAGTGCGCTTCATGAGTGCCTAGTTAATCTCACCCGTCCAATCTCTTTTTAATTCTACGATTGTGCTCGAGCTGTCTTTTCACCTACTATTATTGATCTGGACCATTGAATTCGACCTCGATCCAATGGTTGAGGTCAGTCGACCCCTTAAGTATTCAACCTTTCTTCACCTAAAAAAGGATTCCTTGGCCGATTTTCTTAAGCTTTCCACCTCTGCGCAAGATTTCTTCAATAAACAATTATGTTTCTTCTTTGTGTTATGCTAGAATCAATTCTACGTCCAAAGTTCCTGTCGTTGCTTCACCACGAACCACTAGTATCTGCACTTTTCCGATCTACTCTATAACCATGACTAGAAGTTTTTATCACTCTCTTTTTTTATTTTTTTGCATGCACGATTTCCCCCTCATATTCCCTCCTCGATTCCCGATTTCGAATTCACCATCACTCCTTCTTCCTCCATCTTTTTCTTCCTCTTCTTAATCTTTTCCCCTTTTTGTTTCTTTTTCTTTTCAGATTTTTGGTACCTCTAGTGAGGTTGACCAATACTTCGGCAATGACATGAGTACTCTGTCGTCTTCCTCAACCTTTATCCCTTCATTTACTCCTTCGACCTCCTCTTCTGTGGAGGTCGATCCACCACATACTCTATTCCCTTCTCAACCTGCTCCCTCCTCCGCAGTGGCCCGCCCACCTCGTTGCCCCTTCAAACTGTGCGTCGAGTCTGAAACCGATGATGGCAAAGAAACGATCTGTCTTCTTCAACCCGCTCAATCGAACCGCTCTATTCCCATGGGTCGACCTATTCCTGGTTCGACTTATGCCACTGCTCAAGATATGGTAATTGTTGCTCGTAAGCCTATGACCTTTCTCAACGTAAGGGCTGACAGGCTTGACAGTTTCCTAGCTAATTGTTGTCTGCCCGGTGACTGGCGTCATGTATCTTCTCTACCCATGGCCTCCTTCAACCACCCACCGACTGGTTGTTATACCTTTTTTCCCTGACGAGATGGCATTAGGTCTTAGGTTTCTCTCAGCCCAGTTCTTCTAGACTTGTGTAAAATATTCGAGGTTCTTATCAACCATCTTTCACCCAATTCGATCTGTCTTATAGTCGTTTTTGCCATTCTTTATTGTTGTACATTAGGTCGTATCGACCATAATTTTTTCTACGACTACTATATCACCAAAGGCCAAAAAGGAACTTTGTATTCCCATGCTCACAATGGAGCACATTTCATCAACGACGCCTCCTCCAATATCCCTAAGTGGAAAGACAAATACTTTTTCATTCGACCTTCTTCTCCTTTATCCCTCGAGTCAACCTGATTGGAATTCTTCACCTGCCGACTTGCTTTACCATGTCCTTATACCGACTTAACCTCCAAATCAAAGAATGGAATAAATCCCAAGTATTCTCTGTTGTTGTTCTCGACCAAGAGTCATTTTTGTCTCATTGTGGTCTCTCTCCTCGGAGTCATTCCAGCATGTCCGCTGATGCGATTGGTAATTGATTTTTTTCATTATAATATTGTACCTTAATTGTTTACAGGTTAACCTTTGTCTTCTTTGTCCTATGCAGAATAGTTGTTCAAGCTGAAGGGTCTCTCTTTGACTTTTAGCTCGAAGGGAAAGAGCACTCTACACCTCCACCCTCTCCTCCTTCAGAGCACCGTTCATAGGTGCAACCTCAGGACCCTAAGATAAACCAAACCCAAGGGGTCTGAGGTTGCGCCTGGGAAAAGGCGCTCGCACTCCCAGAGGGGATCCTCGCCCTAGAAGGAGTCCCCACCAAAGAAACAAGTACGCATCACAGTGTCCAGGGGCAGACGTAGACATTTAAAAATAGGGGGCACAATATAATTCATAATTGAATAGAAAAAAATAACAAACGTTACATTACAATTGTTTTCTACATGTTCTCATATTCTGATTTCTTTCAATAATTACATCATTTTCAATCTTACCAAATACATCTTTCTCAATATATGCAATCAGACTATCACTCAACCATTGATCCCCAATCTGGTTGCGCAAACGATTTTTCACACAAGTCTTAGCAGAAAATGATCTCTCGACAGTAGCAGTTGCCACAGGAAGAACTAAAGCAAATTTGAGAAGCTTGTAGACTAATGGGTACACATGATGCTTTTAGTCTCACCTAGTTTTTTTGCTAGATCACTAATGCCTTGTAATCCTTTAAATTCTTCAGAAGTGCACATGTCAAGAATATACGTGTCAAATTGATCGTCAAGTTCAGAGATGTCAGTCATCAAAATCAAGCGGATAATACTCACATAGTCGAAGAATCTTATCCCTGTCAAAAGAATCAAACGAGCTGTTTGGAGACAAGCATGCAACACAAATAGCAAGTCGTTATATATCTCAGAAAAACAATCATTCAACTCTTGAAGTTGCATATCAATGATATCATAAAGCAATTCCACACGATTATGATGCAAATTTGTTACTGTCTGACGCCGTGAACGACCAAGAGTTATGAACTTTCCATCCATATTGGGAACAATGATCTCATGAGCTTCACAAAATGAACAAATAGTCCCCAAAAAAAAAAAGAATCCCATCAATCACTCATCATCGTTTGGAGCTGAACATTACACAAATGCACCAATCTCATGGCATTAAAAATGTCTTGATCTTTCCATTGTAATGCTTTTGACAATTCATTTGAAATTCCCAAAAAAAAATTTCATGAGATGAAGATGAAATACAAATTCAAATTTTAGCATCAACTCAAATAAGATACAAGCGTCACCTCTAGTTTTGGTGCTTGTGGTGTCCGTAGCAATCAACTCAACAACTTCAACTATGGTTGAAAACATAATAATCAAGTTAATCAAAGAATTGTAGTGAGAGACCCAACGTGTATCACCTGGACGCCAAAGAGATGTTTCTTGATTAAGACCTCGACCAGTTGATAATTCACCAACACTGAGCGGTTCATGAACTTTCAGCCTTTGGCTCTCTCGAATAAGGTTGGCTCGTTTAGCCTATCCACCAACAACATTAACCAACTTGAGTACTGTCGTGAAGAAAGTTTCAATTTTTAGATGTTTCTGGGCTGTAGCTACAAGAGCTAATTTCAATTGACGCGCAAGACAACGAATATAATAGGCATTGGGGTTCTCTTTCAAGATAAGTGCTTTTAGGCCATTGTACTCACCTCGCATGTTACTAGCTCTGTCGTACCCTTGACCTCTCAAACTAGATATACTCAAGCTGTGTGTTGAGAATAATTGGTCAATTGCTGCCTTAAGTGAGAGGGGCAGTGGTACTGGAAATATGATGGATACCAAAAAAATGTTCGAAAACATGACCATCCTTCACTTAACGAATCACAACCGACATTTGCTCCTTAACTGAAATGTCTCGGCATTCATCAACCAAGATTGAAAATAAATTATTACGAACATCTTTCATGATCACGTCTAGACATTCAGAAGCAATCACACTGGCAATATCCTTTTGCACCCATGGTGATGTTAACTTGAGATTTTCAGGAGCATTCGTTAAAGCAACATCCCTAATCTCATGGTTATGATTACACAACCAATGCAATAGTTTAAGAAATTTCCCCGATTGTCGAGAGTTCAGATTCATCATGTCCATGAATGCCATGCTCTGACCGACAAATATTTGACCAAATGGATCAATATTGGTATGATTGACAAAAGTCTAACGGACTAGGCTAATGCACTTCAAAAAAAAAAAAAAATGGGTCGTTGAACTGGACTCCAACTTCGCATAAGCAACGGATATACTTCATCCCAAGCTTGAGTTACTTTTCATGTGCTTATGGGGAAACAATTTGATGTAGGTTCGGTCACCTTTAATGCGATTGTCTCTTTTCTTGGTGTCTCGAAACTCCACAACCTGCTGTCCTTTCCTTGTGTCATCCATGGAACTTTGTCTGCGGCTGGAGTCAAGATCGACCCTCGCGTGGGCAATGTACTTGCACCTCCTTCCAAGGCTCTTGCACTCGTCTCCAGAAGAAATTTGCCAAGAATTTTTTGTCGGTACATGTATCTAATGTTTCTCTGCACCTTGAGAAGTTTATTCTTCAACAACTTGATGTTCTTGGAGGATGGGGAAAGGAAGTTGCTTATCAGAGGCAATATTATAAAGAGGTGTTTGGTGCCCTAAGGCTACTCCCTTTGCTCCAAAATCGAAAAAATGGGGAAAAAACTGAGGTCAAACGGAAGGGAAGGCGAAGGCAATTTAGCTTGAGTAGAAGAATCCGAGAATGAAGAGGACACATAGGTTAAGGATGAGGATGCTAGTTCAACGTCTAAAGTAGAAGAAGATGTAGATGTTGGTCCTGACTCAGAAGAATCTGGATGATCTCTCTATTTGATGTGTTATTGTGCCTGTGTTAAATAATAATTTATGATGTGTGCATTGATTGGTTGTCGGTTCTGTTGGTTGGTGCTGAACACCATTTTTCTGTTTCATTTTGGCATGCGAAGTGTGATGATGAACACTTAGTTTTATTTTGATGGGCATATTAGTTTATATTTCATATGTGCTTTATGTAGGTTCATCTCTGAAAGTTGTTCTTTTGAATAACATTTTTTTTAATGTTGTTTATTTCGCATTACCTCTATTGCTTCAATGTTGTTTAACTTATGCAGGTTCATGTCAAAAAGGGGTTTTCGATTTATATGCCAAAGAAAGAGATTGTAAATGTGTATTTCGGCATTAAAACAAAAAATTCCAAATTCTTAAGTCAATTTTACGAAGGTAATTACGAGAAGTCCAAGGGAAGCTGTCTTGATATTATTCCCGTTTTAATTATAACTAATTAGATAATTTAGACTTATGATTCATTTATTTTGCTGTATGGTAAGTCAGTGATTGAAGTTAGTGTTCATGTGTGATTTTACACCATATTCATATAGTATCTAGAGCTTATTTGTCGCATCATCGGTGTATAAATTGCATATTTGTGCTTTAATTCTATATTTGTTGGAAAGGTATTACACGTGCTTGTTTTGTAGATATTTTTACATATTTGTAGAGCTTTTGGCTATTGGAGGTGCATGGTGAGTACCTAAGATCCCCGGAATGATGAAAGATTGATGCACGGATGAAAAAAAATGGAAGAAACGAGGGAAACAAGTGAAGAATAAAGTGCAGATTTGTGACACGGGCAGTGACACGGGCATCATGCCCGTGTCAGAGGCCATGTCACCTCAGCAGAAGGATTTCGAAGCCAGGTACCTGACACGACCCGTGATTCGGGCGTGTCTGGTCGTGTCGCACACGCGGGCAGCTTTTAATCCCTTGCCTTTTTGGATAAGGAAAAGAGTTTTGGACATTATAAAAGGCATATTAACCCTATTCTGAAGGGAAGAAAGTAAAGAACACAAGGAGAAGGGCTTGGAACACAAAAGAAAGGCAATTGGGAAGAAGAGAAGATCAACCACAAGATTTCTAGTTTTTCTTTCTCTCTTTTGAACTTATTTTTTTCTCATGATGATTTCTAATATGTCTATGTATTTGAATTCAAACATGAGTAGCTAAATTTCCTTGATTCTAAGACCTGGTAGTAGATTAATAGTTTGGGATTTTTGGATGATTTATCATAGTTGATTGTTTTCTTTTGAACCCTATTCAAATATTTTGTTCTTATTTCATGAATTGCAATTGGCCACTGCTTTTACATGTTTGATGATATTGTTCATAATTCGAGAGATGAGTTCAATATTAGATCTTTAATATTTGACTCAATTTATTTGCTTGAATCGAGAGATTAGTAGATAGTTGTGAGGATTTTTGGAGTTGAATTGCATGTGTTGAGTGGAGACGCTAATATATGTGATTTAATCTACGGTTTTATCGATCTTGAGAAGGACGATAGGCTAATTTTGTGATCATCTTATAGGGTAGATAAAGAAAATAGTTAGTTGTAATATATTTGAAGGAATCCAACTGTTAATTGAACCCATAATCTTAGAATCTACCATTCCCATATATTCTTCTTATGTGTTTTTCTAGTTGTTTTCTTGTTATTGATTTCTTATCTTTTGAATTATTTTCTTAGTTTAGTTAATCAACTCAATTACGGTCGTCTAAATAAAGTTGACACTATCATAATCTTGTACTTGATATATTAATTATTTGGTCTCTTAGGATACGACCTTGCTTGCCACATACTACGAGCGAAGCCGTACACTTGCGGTCGAGCTTTAAAAATATAGGCGAACAGTTAGACAATGATCTAAATTGGACTTACCATCTATGAAGGAAGAGATGACTTGTTGTGCAAAACGAACATATATGCGGATTAATGAACTCACTATATGAAGGATCGAGATACGGAAGGAGATATAAGGAATCTAGACGCAAAATGAATGGTGACTATTTATGGGAAGCAGCTGAAGAACGAATTTACATATGCACTGAGAATAAAGTGCTGCACACACTAAGTCGAAAAAAAAAAGTTGAATAGTCCTTGAGTAGGGTGTTCGCGGGAGAAAAGAAGTGTACGAGTATTTTCTACTTAATTTTTAATTTATTTTTGAGTGATTATTCAAATTATATAATGATATTTGGTTTAAATTATACACTTTTTTCTATCTTTCAAGGTGCTTGAGACGAGCATCTTTCGAGTGCTCGGAGTGATCCATGTTGAGTTTAAATCCACGATGTGTGGCCGAAAATAGTAGTTAAATAAGTATATACGACGTACGTTAGGAAGATGTATCTTTCCTATAAATTCTAGTTGTACTGGCCGGGCCGAACACTTATTTAAATGAAATACTTATGAAAGAGTAGGATGCTCTCCTGTTCATATTTTGTATGAATTGCTTCCGCAACTAAGTATACGTTCATTATTTACTGATTAAGTATAATTATGTTTCTCTCAAAATTTCATCAAGTACTCGTCAAAGGAACCCACAACTCATTATTTAAAAAAATTGATCAGAGTTCAATGAGCCCGTTTGCATTTCTCCATAAGATTAGCAGTGCCACTCTACGGATCATTTCATTCCAGTAAGGACATACATTCATACAAAACTTCTACTTCGACAAGCATACACAATAGAACTCTAGGCAGTCAAGTGAATCTAATCCCCTGAATAATATGATCCATGAATATTATTAGGATGTAAACTTCATCATATCATTGGAATAATTGAGCTGGAAATTCAACGGTCGACACAATGAGAAAAGCTCGAGCGGGTATGAATCAACTGTTTCGGACAAGACAATCAGTTTTCGGACAAGAAAATTCATTATTCACTAAAATAGTTACCAAACTAACAGTTGTCTCTCTTATGTTATCAAATAACTGCATCATCAAATAGACCGCCTACTTGCATTTCTTGATAAGACATTAATGAAATTCAGAAATACAATTAAAAAAGTAAAAATAATACGCTATCAATGTAAAAACAAGAAATTTCATTCAAATTTCAAGACTTGATAATCCTGCATCCCAACTCATTATTGTCATGTTAACTTACCCAGGGATAGAGTTGATTAACTTAATCAAAATTATTTGTCAGTTCCATTAAAAACACTGTATGCTAATTCCCGACTATGTCGAAGAAATTTATTTAATATGTACATCATATTCTATTCTAAGAAACAGAAATGCCAATAGCACTCACTTTTCACCACAGCTGTTCAGTCTCCTGCATAAGCTTTTCCTTCCCCGAAATAGGAGGGCCATTTGATCCATGATCATCAACCTTTCGTGAAGCAACTGCACTTTGCTTGATTATCTGAAAGCATCTGAAAAATTCAAAGCATATAGAACAAAAATCAGTACGTGTTATATAAATTAATAAGCAGCTGTAGTGCAAGCACTTGGTTATTATTACCTTTACTTGTTGTTGGAGATCCTTAATGTAATCAACAGCCAAATCCAACATATCAGCTGTATTTGTTTGCTGCAAAATCAAGTGACAAAAGAGCCAAACGCTAATCTTTCTATTTTCATTTTCAAAATACGAAAACCGGTAGAGTAGAAAAAGCAGTAGCTACCTTTACCATATTTGGCACAAGGTCTTGTAACTTCCTGATTCGCTCGCTGATTTTAGTTCTTCTCACCTGAAAGAATCACATCAACAAGGAACTGTCATCGAATTCATAATGAATGAACAACTGAACGCGAAAAATATAAGAAGGCATTTCATTTCTAATGATTATTGCCAAACGAAGAAGTATAATTTGGCTGAGGTGTGTTTTTCCCGAGAAATTTATTTTTACCCTTTCAGCAATGCTTCTAGGATGAGTAGCAAAACCCCTTTTCGCTCTTAGCTTACATGGCACTGAATCCTGCAACAGCTTTTCCATTGCAGCCGAATTTGTGGGCAAACTTAGGTGATGAGCCAATCTAGTCGGGGCCTGATTTTCATCTAAGTTTTTCTGTTTCATGAAAAATCATCATAGTTCATTATAAGATTCAAGTTAGCCCACATATATTAAATAATTTAGAGAACTAAATAAGTTGTTAAGTACTAAAAATCCTTTTGCAATTCAGTCATATCATTTAAAGAAAAAAATCACTAAACTGTCTCGCAAAATTACAAATGCCCTCTTAGACCCTCCTTCTGGGAATTCCCCAAAAAATTAGAAAAACCTCAAGCAAAAAGAGGTTGCATTTCTGAAGGAGAACGCACTTTTTCTGTATTTAGGTTAAACCTTAGGGATAAGCAAACAAAACCTGATCTTCCAAGGCATTTTCTTTTGAGAAAGTTCCCTCGACGTCCTCCACTAGTCCTTTCAAGAAATCATCCGACAGGATAGAGTCATCCCACTGGTTTAAAGGGAAACCAGGGGCTTCTTTGTCAAACTGCGCGTCATTTGACCTGTTTTCACCAATGTCTTTATTCCTGAAACCAGAAAAAGGAGACCTCTTTGCTGAGGAAGATGGGGTTCTCGGGGGCAAATCACGTTGGCCCTTAAACCTGCTTGTAGAAGAAAACGACCCTTCTTTATTAGCAATATTACCGGCTCCAACATTCCCCATGATGCCTCTCATTGCACCAAGTTCTGTGGATCATTTTTAGCATCGTGTTTAAAAATATTGTTTTCAAATTATGGAAATGAAAATAGGGCCAAAAAAAAATAATACTTCAAATAAATGATATGATGCAAGAAAAAATTGGCGACTATCCATTGCCACGAAGTCGGTTCTAAGCAACTACTCAATACCCCAAGTTGGCTTACAAAATCGATGATCAAGTATGTTTCTGGTTTGGTTTCAAAGTTAATGATCAACTATATAATCCAGTTAGATGGAATGGATAAGTGATTCATAGTAGCATTAGGCAATAGTTGAGAACCACGAGTTGCTACTGTTATGAAGTTGTAAAAATGTGCTCATTTTTCTAAGTCATGTTAGAAGACAATTGAAAACTTTATGCTTCATATTTAAGAGTATATTAACTGACATAAGAAAACCCAAGTTGACATTTGAAAAAATAAGTACTAATAATACTTCTTTCTCTCCAGGCCACAAACTCCCAACTGAAATTCACCTTTTTTCAGTGCGTGCAAGTTGAACTAATTTATCACTATTATGGATTCATTAAAAGTGTGGAGGGTAGAATTATCCAAATAAATTAAGCACCCTTTTTGCAGAAAGCAACTAACTTCAAAACCATATGTTTTCCTACTTTCTGTACATTTATAAGGTACCGAAATGCAACTTAAATAACGAATCGTTAACAAAATCAAGTACACAGACTCGCGAGAAGAACGACCGAAGAAGATCAACCAACACAACAACATGAGAGCCAACACAAGACCCTGACTGAGAGTTAGATCATTCCACATTTGCATATCCGCACGAACAACTAATCATACTATATAGAGACTGTACAGATAAAAGACTTAAAAGGGAAAACAAATCTAAGCAAAAAAAAAATTATCCATAAATAGCAAACATGAAACAAATTGTATACTGTATGCTCAATAATTGGTCGACATCAGCTTGAAAGATGGCCCCGCCCAAGAATCAAGTCCATCTGTCTATATGGTGAAAAGTCAGAAAAAAGATATAAATAAAAATAAAAATAAACAGGTACCACCTTCAATATTTATGTTGTCAAACAGTCCAGCAGGCGAGCTGCTATGGCGAACGAGGCTATGGGTCTCCATCTTCACCTGCACAGGCCGATTTGGACTGATTGGGAGCACAGATCCAGCAGCAGAGCTCGCGACGCCGGAATCCTCCGCCGTGTGGCCCCAATTCACTGCCTTAGAAACGGAGGAAAAATCATGGGTATGATGATGCCTCTGCAATGGCGGCGGCCGGGGTCGTTTAGCATCCGGGTGGTCAACATCACCGCCCCCACCATCATCCCTTTTCTTCTGAGCCGGCGTCTGGGGAGGATTCATACTGTCACCGCTGCTCATGAACCTGGCGAAAATCCTCTGTGCCTCGGGACTGCAAATGCGAGGGTTCAGAAGCTGCTCGAAATCATCGTCGCTGTTGAGAAAGGTGTCGAAGTAGGAGCTGGGCGCCGAGCGGTAGCGGGTCAATCCGGAGCCAATCGACATGTTCTGCTGGAGGAATTGGGGGAAATCTGACAGAGAAGCTAGCTGCCTGTTCAAGATTAAACAAAAAAAAAAAAAAA
>CACSLK010011299.1:8253860-8265965 GCA_902706635.1 Striga hermonthica | reverse complement strand
TGACGAGCATGTCGTCAACGTAAACTTCCATAGTGTGACCGATCAGTGTAGCGAACATTTTGTTGACAAGGCGTTGATATGTGGCTCCGGCGTTCTTTAATCCAAACGACATCATAGTATAACAATACAAGCCTTGGGCCGAATAGAATGAGGTATGTTCAGAATCTTCAGGATCCATAGGAATCTGATTATAGCCCGAGTAAGCATCCATGAAACTCATCAACTCATGTCCCGACGTTGCATCGACCATATAATCTATATGTGGGAGCGGATAACTATCCTTCGGGCAAGCCTTGTTTAGGTCAGAAAAATCGATACACAATCTCCATAGTCCATTGCTCTTTTTAACAAGAACAGGATTTGAGACCCACGTCGGGTATTTGGCTTCCTTGATGAATTTGTTGTCGATGAGTTTTTTGACTTCTTCTTCTAACACCTTTTGACGATCCGGCCCCAGTTTCCTCCTCTTTTGCACAACAGGCCGGATGGTTTGATCGAGGTTCAACTTGTGGCTAGCGACACCGGGGTCGATGCCCTTCATATCCTCGTGTTTCCAAGCAAAAACATCAGCATTATGTTTGAGAAACGAGATAAGTTCTGACCGAAGTGGTTCTTGAAGATGACTTCCAATACGCAATGATTTGTGGAACACTGGCTCATCAATATAGATCAATTCTACGTCTTCTCCAGGTTCGGCTCGATCACTTCGGTTTTTTTCTTTGAACAAGGCTCTGGGGTCCAACTCGTCTTCTTCCAGTAGTGGCTCCTTCCCAGGCCGGCGACCTCGGTCTTCGGTTAAAGGATCCGAGGTGGAAGGATCGCCAACGTGGTTGTTTGGTTCTTCGGTCACCGCGTCGTCTGAAGCGTGTTGTTGTGGGGAGGCTTCATTAGTACCCATTGAAGTTGAATGAACTCCATTGGATGGGATAAAAGAAACAAGTTCTCGAGCTTCTCTTTGATCTCCGAAGTGGGTTCCCTCTCCTCGGGTTGTCGGGAACTTTAATGCATAGTGAAAGATAGAAACTGCAGCTCGAAGTTTATACAAGGCCGTTCTGCCGATGATGGCGTTGTACTCATTATTAATATCCATAACCTTGAAAGTTTCCATGACGAGTTTGGTGACATTTTCCGAAGTGCCGAATCTGACAGGTAAAGTGATCTCGCCGATAGGCTTTGAAATACTGCCGTTGAACCCTTGTATTTGATCGTTGCAAGGTCGGATTTCGGCGGGATCAAGGCCCATTTTGTCAAAAGCCTTTAACATCAAAATGCTCGAATAGGCCCCAGTATCCACCATGACGCGATGAACTGGAATTCCGCATATAGAGACGGTGATAACAAGCGCATCGGAATGAGGGTGTGCGAAGTGATTAGCATCTTCCATATTAAAGGTTATGGGACAGTTCCGATTGTTGAGAATATCTCTTAAATCGGTAGTGTAGACTTGTTTGCCGGAGTTGTGCGCTTGTCGGGCATATGCCTTGACCTGTCGACGGGATAATGTACTCCGGGGGTTATTGGTATTGACCCGGTGGACAGTGATTTGCATCGGTATAGGAGATCGGTCTCGTTTACGTCCTCGGGAAGTTCCAGCAGAGTTAGAATCGGATGTCTCCGAGGTGAAAACAAACACTTCTTTATCTCCTTGTCGGATGCGTTTTGGCATGGCACCTCGGTCCTCCTCATCGTCTTCATCAAAGGGTTCGATCTGGCGTCCCGGACCTCGCCTCTGGGGATCAGTATTACGGTAAAATTTTCTGAGCTGCGGATGGCCAATCAAACGCAGCAACGCGGCTAACAAACTTAAGCATTCGTCCGTGTTGTGCCCTGGCGACTTATGATAATCACAATACCGGGATTTGTCCAGCTTTTCTTCGGGCATCCGAAGTGGTTTGGGATCTGGTAAGATGCCCTTCCCCTTGATTTCTTCATATATGGTGGCTGCCCCTGCAGAATACACGGTTTGATAACCGGACTTCAAGTCGGTAGCATATTGTTTGCGGGCAGCTCGAACTTCAGGATCATTGGGGTCTCCTCGGGGAGGCCCCCTGAATTGAGTCTTACTTTGCTTGTCGAAAAATTTATTCTTCCTTTTTTCGTCGGTTCCCGCTTTAGAAGACTTCGGGTTAAAGTTAAAATTGGGAACCGACATGGCTTCTTCCACTATGATGTGCTGCTGGGCTCGAGCGAGAAATTCTTGAAAAGTGTTCGGTTTATTTTGGCATAGTGTCCAGCGGAAAATCGAATTCGGTTTCAATCCAGCAATAGCCATGACAAGCAAGGTTTCAGGATGACAAGGTTCCATATTCTGAACTCGGTCATTGAACCGGGCAATATAATCCTTGACACTTTCATCATCTTTTTGAGTGATATTTGCAAGAGATTCTTTTGGGATAAGGCATACTTGAGCCCCGATGAAATGAGATCGGAAAGCCGACCTCAGTTGTTGCCACTTTTAAATTGAATGAGGAGGAAGAGAATGGTACCATTTTTGGGCCCGAGGCCCCAATGTAAGTGAAAACATACGACACCGAAGTGCGTCTGAGGCCCCATGCAGATCCATCCAAGAAATATAATGACCGAGGTGCGAGTCAGGGTCAGATGTTCCATCATATAGCCCGATCTGGGGGACCTTGACTTTTCCAGGTACTGGTTCCGAAGTGAGCTCCGGAGTAAGGGGAGAATCAGCTTCCAAATACACTTGCGCCGAGGTGGAGGCCCGCCGAGGTGGATCTTCAGGTGCCCGTTGCCGACTTTCCAATTCGACTATTCTTCGTCGCATTGTTTCAAGTTCGGATGACTCTTGGCGAGCCCGATTTCGTTCAATATGCTGTCGAAGGTCGTCTGCGCCGGGTTGGAGGGATTTCGGCACTGTGCGTGAGGCGGTGATCGTCGTGAATGACCTGACTGGCTTTCGGCAGTTTCTTCTTGAGGAAGTATAGGAGGATTGCGTCCGGCGTCGGTGCGACGCGTATTTTGTTCCGGA
Source organism: Striga hermonthica (assembly GCA_902706635.1). Taxonomy (NCBI): domain Eukaryota; kingdom Viridiplantae; phylum Streptophyta; class Magnoliopsida; order Lamiales; family Orobanchaceae; genus Striga; species Striga hermonthica. The sequence continues at coordinate 8,262,979 of CACSLK010011299.1, read as the reverse complement.
GGCGGTTGCGACATTCGATCACGAGGTTGAGATGTAGCATGAGATGTTGTCCTTCCGCCGTCTTGTCGCGCTGGTGGATTCTGCCGGTTTGCGGGAGTCGTGGGAATGATGGAGTGTCCCGGAGCAGTCGTTGATGTTCCCGGCATCGTTTGGGCCATTAAAGCGGCAAAACCACGCACAAACTCCGGATTTTGAAACAGAACAGCATAATCCGGTACAGGTGGGGCTATGGCCTGTCGTCTGGCAGATTGTGCGGCGCTACGACTGTGGCCGTCTCGTGAGGTGTGACCACGATGATCTGAGTGAGACATGGTGGATATGGCTGGTGTGAATCGTCACTTGGAAAAGCGGAGATTGACCTCAAATCACTTATGAGGCCCTCTTTCTAGCGCCAAACTGTTGTTATGTGATTTCTAACAACGATGTAACAAGTGATTAAGATGATAATTATGAACGATTTGGACGTAAAGCATGTAGAAATAACTCAACAATGGCCCCGGTCCGAGGTGAACCGAGGTGAAGAGCCGTGATGGGCTTTTACGTGTTGCATGTTTTATGAATTCGGGATCCCCCTTTACAAATGTCATAGGGTCGTTATTTATAGTAACTTTTTGGTGGATACATTGGGATTCGTGTACTATTTTTCCATAAAGCTACTTTTGGAAGGGCGGCAGAATTAGTGGGTCCCACAGGAATGATGACGAATCTCGTAGAGCGTAATGGTTGTGCGTAGGCGCCTTGTCACCTGCTTGAGGAGGTGACGACCTCAGTTTAAGTAGACCTCGGTGGATATTGGTCACTTCGGTCTTTGGTAGTTCAGACCGGTTCTTTGTGTGGGTCGGTACGGTTTCGGATCACGTCGGTTCAACAGTTAATTGCACTTATCAAGATGCTTAAAACCTCTTAATGGTGTTTTGCCGAGTCGGATGATAACAGATGGCTTGACCATGATAGCATGGGGTGTCGTACCCCCGACAAACTCTAGTTTAGGCCTTAGCCTCCTCTTTTGTACAAAAAAAAAAATAATAAATTAAAGTTTTTGTAGTTCTCTTATTTTATTTACCTTGACGAAAATAGATAACATGATGCATTGAACGCCAGTAATTGTATGTCTCATAGTCGTCTTCAGTTTCGGCAGTTCTGCTAGTATTAACTAAATGGGATGCCTGTTCTTCGTCATTGTCTTCGGTAGTTGGCATGGTCATTTGTACCCTTCGTTCGACATTCTTTCAATCATTTAGCACCATTTGAATCTCTAAGTTTTATGATGTCAACCTAGACCGTCGTGCGTCCAGTGTATATCCTCACTCACTAAATAATTGTTCAACAACCACTATTAAGACCGGAACAACAAAAAACTCTTTGGCAATCAAGCACGTAATATGATAAGGGTACTCATTTTTTTTACCATCTATAAAAAAATATCAAATTCGTGTGGCGCAACTGGTAATATTCATAAGTATCATATTCGAGGTGAGGCGTGACCAAGCTCATTGCATCTAACCTCATTCCCTTTTGATCTTGGCATTCTTGTAGGTATTATGACTTGACCAACAGTCACCAAAGTATGAGGCTTTGGATGTCGTTTGTGGATAATGTCCATAAGAAAAAGACCCGAAGGCATTAGAAAAAAATGATGCCAGATTTTCCCAGAATTTGATTGTTGTTCACTAAACAATTTATACAATAAAACTTATGCTTTCTCGACGAACAACTGTGGGCTATATATTTCAACAACATCGAGGGAAGTGAGAGTTGATACATAATATCATAATATGTGTGGAGTTTGTTAAGCAAGCCACTTTCACATAGTCACAAATCTAACAAACATGCAACTAAAAATGTTTCGGAAATGCAAAAATAATATTTTAAGTAATTTTTTAACATATCTTTCACAATTCGTCGTTCTTCTCACGATCACTAGCAAAAGTATCTTTAAACCCTACATTACACATACACACTGGGCTAGCACAAGTTGATCAGTAGGATGGTAAACACCAGAAAATACGTTAGTAGTTTTTTGAAATGTTCCTAAAAATTCTATACGTGTTACAATTTGTCCAATCATCAATACTAACTATGAAATTACAATCACAACGTTCATGACTCTTAAAAAAAATATTCTAATTGACCAATAAATTCACAAGTTTTTTTTAACATTTTAAAAGTTGAGTTCCACCGGGTAGGAATGTCCAGTTGCAAATTTTTTAGGTACAAAACTTTGATCTTCACAATAATTACCCCATTTTTTTCATTTCTTGAGGTCAATAATGTAAGTACATAACAACCTCTCTAATGACCATGAATGACTCTTTCAAAGCATGATAACAAACTTGAACACAAAGATTAAGGACATGACATATATACCTAATATGAATAAAGTTTTCCACCCAAATTGGTATGACAAATTTCTCAAAGATCATTTAAAAAGCATTATTAGCACTAAAATATCAAAAGAAATGGAAAAAAAAATCTTTTTACCAATTCTATAAGTACTCAAGACACGTAAAATTAAACGAGTGATATTAGCAACATTGTGAGAATTATAAAATCTTGTATAAGAAATTTAACATTTTTGTAATGTAACACTATAATTTATCCAATGAAAAGTAGTTCCCATATAATGATTATCTTGCCAACGATCCAATCATGTGACACACCAAATAAAAATTCACTGGTTTAAGTTTTTAAATGTTTGCGTCATAATTCATGTTCTCAACCACACGAATATCGTGGGTGAGAGTATTACGTAGAACTAAAACACAACTGAGTTTAAAGCCATTCAAGAAAAAAAAATCATATAAATCATAATCACCAAAACGTAAGGAAGAGGAAGTAGAAATATATTAATCTATTTTAAGTCCATGATTTTCATGAGAGCATTGAAATAAAGTATTCTAGTCACAGATGCAATGCTACTTCTCGGGATTTGCGTTTGGGTCGTGGGAATCCCCATTTCGGCCGCATGATGTGGCCGTATGTGTCGTTGCATGGTTACATACCTAACGACAGTTTTCAAAGCATACTTCTTAGCATTTTGTGGACAGTGGTTTCAACAACATATAAAATATTTGACACTTATTTTGTCCTTGGGATCTTTCGGGAAATGCAAAATATGTGGGATGCCAACTGTCGACCCCTGTCGGCGGCTGTCCGATGAGGTTGTTGACCTTTACCTTGAGTAGGATCGAAATCACCCCGAGATTTTTGCTTGGAAGTAGAGTTTCAACACCAAGGCAAAAAGGCTAGCTGGGGGACATTTGTATATATAAGCACTGACAAGGTTGAAAGAGAGAGATAGTGGAAAATTCTTAAAGCAGACATCGTAGGATGGGGAAGCAGATGGTTTATCATTAGGGACTAGAATGACTTGTGTTGCCCAGAAGATAAAATAGGAGGCATATAGAGAAGTGTGAGAAGTCTCTTGGGGTTTAATAGATTAATTACCTCTATGGGTATAGAAGAAATTGTTATGGAGGGGTACCAATTCACATGGGGGAACATGAAGGAGGCAGAGGGATATATTGAGGGGAAGTTGGTTAGGGTGTTTGACTCTCTGGAGTGGCTGACCGCTTATCCACATGCCAGGGTTTTGAATGAATTCAAAAATGCCTCAGATCATGCCATACTCATTCTAAACACAGGGGAGAGGATAGAGTGAAGAGGAAAAGATTCTATTTTGACAAGAGGTGGCTCAAGAAGAAGGGAATTAAAGAGGTGGTTCAAAAGGTTTGGGAAAGGGCCAACACTGGGACTCCTATGTTTATAGTGAAAGAGAAGATCAAACAAACCAAGAAGGCATTGCTAATATGGAGTGCTAAGTTTAAGTCCATGAACTAGATCAAGATAGATAGCATCAATTTGAGATTGGAATCTCTAAGAGGTGACAAGGGTGATCACAGTTGGAAAGAAAGAGAGGCTTTAATAAAGGAGCTAGAGGGAGATTATGATCTTGAGAAAAGATTTTGAGACAAAAATCTAGAGCACTATGGCTTAATGAAGGAGACAAGAACAAAAGTTCTTTCCATACACTCACTAATCAGAGAAGGAGAACAAATGCTATATCAAGGCTTATGGCTGAGATGGCAACATATACCAATGTCAACCAGAGATTGAAAGACATTTTTCTCAGTTCTACAACAATCTATTCACTTCAGAGGGTACCTGGGGCGGAGAAAGCATCTTACATTAGATTTATGTCACTATTACAGCAGATATGAATGCATCTCAAGAGAAGACAATGGAGGAAAAGGAGATCAAAGCAGCCTTTTTTAGCGTGCATCTAGAAAAATCCCAGGAGAAAATGGTATGACAACTAATTTCTTTCAAAAATTTTGGTCTATCAATAAATCAGATGTTATTTTAGCTGTTCAAAGTTTTCTCTTAACTGGTAATATGTTGCAATACTGGAACCAAACAATGATAACATTGATTCCCAAATCATGAACCCTGAAACTTTGAGCCAATACAGATCCCAAATGCATGAACCCTGAAACTTTGAGCCAATAAAGACCCATCATTTTGTGTTCAGTCTTCTATATAATTCTGTCTAAAATTATGTCTTTGATACTGAACGACTGCATTCACTCTAGTATCAATGACTATCAAGCAGCTTTTTTGCAAGGCATACAGTTAATGGATAATGCCATCATGATACATGAAGCATTCACTTTTTGAATAGGCATAGATCAAGTGGAAATTTCTTTATGGCTCTCAAGTTAGACATGATGAAGAAGGCCTGTGACAGGGTGGAATGGCAATGTGTTCAACAGATATGGGGTTTAGTCATAAATTTGTGAATCTTATTATTAGTTGCATTTCTTCTGCTACATTTGCTTTCAATTTGAATGGAACAATGGGAGGTTTTGTCAAATCTTCTAGGGGATTGAGGCAAGGGGACCCTATGTCCTCTTTTATGTTTCTACTAGTATCTAGAATTCTTTCTGTCTTGATAAATGATGCTTCAGAGAGGAGCCAATTGACAGAGTTGAAAATTTCTAGGGAGAGTCCTGCTCTCTCACATCTGCTATTTGCTGATGTTGCTGGTGATTCACTCTTTTTCAGCAGAGCTGGGAATGATCAAGCTATGGTTTTTCTTGATATATTGCATAGGTACAAACTCTATATAGGCCAGAAAGTTAATCTAGAGAAGTCAGCTACTTTTTTCAGCAAAAATACTCCTCATCATCTTCAGTCTAGCATCTGTGGAATCTTGCAGGGAATTAAGATTCATAGCTCTACCAGATATTTGGGACTACCACTGGCATAGAGAGATCAAAAAGAGAAGACTTTGCTTTTATCCTGGAGACTGTTAGATCAAAATTACGGTGCTGGAAGAATAGATGGCTCTCTACAGCAGGTAAGGAGGTATTAATCAAAGCAGTTTTGAATGCTCTTATAATCTTTGCTATGTCATGCTTCAAATTACCATTAACTCTGTGCAAAGACTTGTCAAGATTTTGTGTTCTTTTTTTCTTTTTTTGTCAAGATTGTTCAATGACGATATGATTTTTAAACAATTGGCGATGCGCTCCTTCCGAGAATCACTCTGTGGAGAATCACAACAAATCCACAACTGTTGGTAAACATAATCTTGAAGGGTAAGTGTTTCCCTCACTCTTCTATTCTTGAGGCATAAAAGAAGAACAATGATCCTGATTGTGGCAGAGTTGGATGGCATATTGCCTATTTTTGCTAAAGGTGTAAAAGTGGAAATCAGAAATGGTAGGAACACAAAAATCCAGGACTTGAATTGGGTTTCAACTTTAACAAAGAGAAAGCCAGATAAGTTGAAAATAGCCAGAGGCCATCTAATATGGGTTAGGGAATTGATGGATGGCTCAGGAGATGGATGGAATGAATGGCTGCTGAGGCAGGTGTTTAATTTTAATGATTGCGCAACAATATTGAAGATCAACTCCCTTCACCCTGATCTGGATGATAAATGGAAATGGGGGTTTGACAGGAAAGGTATTTTTTCTATTTTAGCTTTATATGCCCATTTGATTAAACAGAAAGTACAGATACTTGACCTCCTTGAGGGGAGCAACACTAAACTTCAGGATTATATGGCCAGAGTCAGGAGCTTGAATCTCAAAATCAAAGGAGTACTCAAACATTTCCTTTGGGAATGTATAACTGACACACTACCTGTCAAACTGAATCTTAGGAAAAGAGAAAATGATGTTGATATCGTTTGTCAGACTTGTGGTGCAGAACCCGAGACTGTAGAACATGTGTTTCTATACTGTGAGAAGGCCAAGAAATTATGGAGCACAAATCCAGTCAGTTGGACGGGAATCAAAGAAAATAACTGCTCTTTCAAAAGCTAGTGGAGCCAAGTGTGCTGCATCAACAAGACTAAAATTTCTGAAGCCCGAATACAGTTAACAACTTATATGTTGTAGTGACTATGGAAAGCCCAAAATCACTAGCTTTTCAAAAGGGAGAAAATCCCTGACCACATGGTGATTAAAGGTGCAATCAGGGAATGGATAGGTTTCTCTAGTTGTGAGCGATCTTTGTAATAGTTTTAGCATGTTTGCAGCTGGGTTGTTCTGACCTCATTTTTTGGTTTGTCTTTTTCAGTTTCTTTGGGTGTTTTAGTCAGGGGATTTGCTAGGGGTTTGTAGGTGTTTTTTCAGCTTTTATGTTGTGTAGTTGGACAGGATTATTGGGTTGTCTGAGGACTAAGGTTCAACATGTTCGCCTTAGCCTTTATTGTGTTAGGCTTGTTTAGACTACGTATGGCGTATTCTCCCATTCTTAGGATTGGTTTGAGTCTTTGGGTTTCCCAACCTGTATTTGGACTTTGTTCACGGATGCTTGATGTTCTATAATATCCCTATCATTTTGGGAAAAAATAAATAAAACATGGGTTGCCTCCCAAGAAGCGTTGTTTAACGTCGTTAGCCTGGCAAAAACCATGTACAAAACAACTAGGGTCCAAAAAGAAATTACGCTTGTGCCACGTCTTCATATTCTCTAAGAGTGGCAATGTGGGCAATGTGGCATGAAGGCGAGCATGGTGGATCTGGGTGGCTATGTTCTTGATGAAGCAGGTACTCAGGACGTTTAACAAAAGGGTAGCATGGTTTACTTCAGTCTTGCAGAAGTCTAAAGAGGCATCAACAATAGTAGGTGGGTTAGAGTAGGTCTCTCTCTTGCAATCCCCAACCCTCTGAAAGCACCCCTATGGACTTCAAAACTTATCATGACAGATAGCATTTCAAAAAAAATAATAACGAGATAGGGTGAGATGGGATCACCTTGTCTCAAACTTCTAGAAGACAACACATACCTAACAACTTCACCATTGTTCATAATAGAAAATGGGAAGGTAGTCACACAGGCCATTATCAATTTCACAAACAAATTATGAAACCCTATTTTCTCCATTAGAGCCTTAATACTATTCCACTCCACTTATGCCTTGATCGTGTCAAGTTTCAAAGCCATGAAGCAGTGGTTGCCTGATATGTGCCTATTAAGGTAGTGGAAAACTTATTGTGCAATGACTACAATGTTCTACGTTGTCTCCCCAGTATGAATGAAGACTGATAGGCTAATGCAAGCAGAGAGACAACCTTTAAGTATATTTGGAAATATCTTCGAGATGATCTTATACACCACTCGAAAAAGGCTTATGGGCCTGAAATGACTTAAAGAAATCGAATTAAGACATTTAGGCACCAGAGTAATTAAGTTGTGGTTACAGTACTTTAGTAGCTGTCTAGAAGAAAAGAAGCTGGTAACTACACCACAGATGTCACCCTTAACAACTGACCAGAAATGCTGGAAGAATATTGTTGTTATCCCATCCTTTCCTGGGGCTTTTAGAGGATTCATTTAGAACAGAGCTCCCTTGATTTCTTCCTCTCCCACAACAGTCACGAAATCTTTATTCATAGCAGGAGTTATAGATTGGGGAGCTATATTAAGAAGGTTTTTTGTCCCCAACGATCCCTCAAAAGTGAATAATTGTTCATAAAATTGAGTCACATTGGGCCTTAATCTCCTCTGGAGTTTCATAGAGCCTAGAGATTACATTATTCCTTCTCCATTAGAGTGTATATGCATGGAAAAACTTCGAGTTCTAGTCATCTTTTTTAAACCATAGCGTCTGGGGTTTTGTTGCCAATAAAGTTCATCAGAATTATATTCAGTCTCAAGCTCATTTTGAATGGACTTCCACTCCTCCATGTCCCTACCAAGCTGCCTCATTTCTTATAACTTGATAGTAAGAAGGTTAATATTTTCCTTGCTCTTAGAGTGGAATAGTCTATTCCACTTGAACAGAGCCATTCATGTTTTCTTAAGCCTCTCTTTTACTTTGAATAAAAGGGTACCGGACTGGGGTATAGATTAGGCTTTGAGCATTGTTTTTTGAACACTCTTCTTTTTCAGCCACCTTTTCTCAAAACTACCTTTTTTTTTTTATCTTTCTGCCCTTATACACATCATCTTCCAGTAAGAGGAGACTATGACCTGAGGCAGTCTTGTAATATTTTGATACCTAAGCTTTACGGTGAGCAACCAACGACAACAAACAACAAAAAGCCTGATTCATCTTTGATTCTACATAGCCTTCCATATCCCTTCTGTTTCCCCAAGTGACTGATAACCTCTCATGCCAAGTTCACTCATACCATATGAGAGATGAAATGATTGATCCCATAAAACTTGATTCAGGCCTTACTCTTCCTACTTTCTTTTCTTCATTACACCAAATGTCAATCTAGTCCCCTGTGATTACCCAATGATACCCCCAACTTAATCTCTCTTCCTCTCTCTCTCTCTCTCCTTCTATCTCTCTCTCTCTCTCTCTCTTTCTCGCTCCCTCCAACATTCCATTACATCTTTCTGATACAATTTTTTGTGCTGATGTAGACAAGATAGTCCATTCAGTAGTACTACTATGAGGCCCCTTATACTCCACCTGGATAAAGAAGTTTGAGCTTTAATATGTTTAATCTCCAAATTATTATCCCAAAGCAACAACATTCCTACTCTGGTACCTTTTGGTTTCACAAACCAGTTACAGTCATCAAAAGCTAACTTCTTACACACTAACTTTGTGAAATCTTTTTGTTTTTTAACTTCTAAAGGAAAACAAAATT
>CACSLK010011299.1:8236913-8248541 GCA_902706635.1 Striga hermonthica | reverse complement strand
GTAGAGCAAGACTCACGTTATAATGATGCTGCTATATGCAGGCATTAATGTGCAGCAACTGTATATGTACTTGTTAGGTAGAAAAATTAATTGACAAATTTATGTCGTATTACGAGAGATTGTGGGCACACATTTTCCTCAATTATTTAGTTGCATATTTTGTTTGCATACAATGCCGCTTCTTCCAAACTATTGGCGTTTCTCATAGAAACATATTCGTCACCATTGGAAATAATCAAATCAATCAATTTTCAACAGTTTAAAAACCCGACCCCTAGCCTAAAAAAATCCCCAAATCATCCCCGTCGAGCCCTAGCCGATCTTCTTCATAGGGCGCGGACCTTGTTCTTGCTCTTTCGGTGAGCTTCTCGCTCGCCCAGGTATGTCGGTGCGGCCGTGGTTGTATCTCTTCTCTCCCTCCTCGAAATGGTCCCGCTCTCTCGTGAGCGCCATGGCGGGCGAGGTTGACTTGGGTTGCGCCTGACGCTGCATTCGACTTTTGTCGCGGATGCCCTTGCGGAGGTCTGTGGCGGCGGTCCCGCTATGGTTCCCCTCTTTCTCGATATTCTCTGGTGCTGAGATGGTTGAGTCCTCTGGCAGCTACGTCAAGGTGTTGGTGGCTCCGGAGTATGCGTGGGGGTTTGTGGAGGTAAACCGGCCTGGGCGAGTTTGCGGTCGCTGGGGGAGGTTTCAGATCTACGGTCCGGTTCTAGCCTAGTAAGGGAGTTTCTGGTTCCGTCGGTTTGGGTTGTAGTTCTTGGGGACTTTTTCGGCTGGTTACTTTTGGGTGTTTGTTTGGTTGTGTTGCCACTAGGACTGACGTCCGATAGAGAGGATGTTATTTTCGTTAGTTTCTGTTGTTTTTCTGGCTTTTGCTGCTTGTTTGTAGTAAGTTTGTGTTTTGTTGGTCTTTTTTTTGTTCTTCCGGTTGGAAGCTTCTCCACTTGTGAGAGGTTTTCTTTCCCCACTTATGGGAGCTTAGTTGTAGTTATCTGTGTTTTATGTTTTTTGGTTTAGATTGGTTCTAGGTGCACTTTGATATGAGATATCATACCCAAAGAAGTAGACCGGTCCAGTGAGTCGGTCGAACAAACCAAACAAGCCGCTTTGGTCGAACATATTCTGAACAGGGTGGTCGTGGTTGAGCACCATGAGAACGAGAGCCTTCGGGTTAGAAGGTGGTGTACAGGGAACTCTTAGAGTGCGAAGAAAAAAGGGAGGATCTAGTTACTCAGGGGGTTTCATGGATTGAGAGGCTTGGGATAATCTTAAGATATTTCTTAATATGGCCTATAAAGATGAACAAGCTTTTGGCATCAGAAATCTAAGTTTTTTTTTTATTTATTCTTTTTTTACCGTTAAATAAATTTTATAGATCAAAACTGATTTTACATCAACCGTATCACAACATACAAAAGCTAAATGGGCGACCACAATCCAGTCCCTCACTTGCTAATCAAAATAATGAGCGGCGAACCACAGTTGGGTTTCTCAGCTCGTACCAAAGTGAGCTCGGTGAAAATTTTCTCCATCCAAATGACCATTTACCAAGGCCATCCGGCCACTCCAAAATCTCAACAATCAAGCTTCTAAAATGACTCTCAATCATGCACACTTTTATGAGGCTCAGCCAAGCCATTTCCGAGGGCTTTTCTCTCAATGTCGGCAAGGACATTTGGGTACAAAGCGAAAATATTCCGGTAGACATGGGTTTGAATCTTCCGGATAATGAGCTCCGGAGTTTGCACCTCGTTTTCAAAAATCTTCCTATTCCGAGATCTGTCCCTAAAAAATCTTATGTGATGATGGTTGTGTTACCATAAGCAAGCTTGCTTTAGGCTCCTTTTCCTCCCTAGTGTGAAGGCGGGCGAGCCCAGCCTTTGTTGCTTTTGTTCTCCAACCGGAGCCTTGGGATTCCTTCTTAATCCACTTTAATGCGCTTTTAGTGTGGAAAGTTGGCACCTCAATCCTAGCCAATGTCGGATGGAAAGCCAAACTTGAGCCAAAAGGGGGCAAGTGAAAAAGAGATGATCCTTGGTCTCGGAAGCTTGCCCACAAAAGGCACAAGTAGGGTCAACATCAAGGAAGGCAAGCATATCCTTGGTTCGGAGCCTCCCGAGCATTGCAAGCCAAAGGATAAAGGCGTGTTTGGGGGTATTGGCGGGCCCCCAAACCACACCCTTCCAAGGGACGGGTGTGCCTTGGGATCGGAAGAACTCGTAGACGCATGTGGGCCCCTTGGATTGAGATTTGGAGTCCCAAAGACTAAGAGAGACCTTGGCGGCTTGCGTGCTACCCAACTTTTCAAATATTAGGTTCCGAATGTCATAGGGGTTCTTGAAAAGAGAGGAATCCTTCTTGTGGATGGTCCATTGCCAAACGGATTTTTGCTTTAGATAAACATGATGAACCCAGCGGTACCACAAGGTGTCTTTCTTTGCTTGAATATTCCATAGTGTTTGCGCTAGCAATGTTTGGTTCCACGCTTTAAGGTCCCAAAGGCCTAAGCCTCCCTCCGAACGTGGAAGGGTGACGGTGTGCCAAGCCATCGGTGCCATCTTTGAGCCCGAAAAGATGTGTCAGCATCGTTGGATGATAAGCGTACGAACGATCGATGGAAGAGGGAAGATAGACATCCAAAAACATTCCAGCTCTGGGAGGACCGATCTTATGAGCTCCACTCGCCCCGCATATGAGAGAGAGGAAGCGTTCCATCCATAGGTGTATTCCGAAATTTGATTAATGAGCGCATCAAATTTCCCAACCGTGACTCTTTCCGCTGTGAGTGGGATACCAAGGTACCGGAAAGGCATAGACTCCGGACGGAGGTTAGTGTCACGAAGAATCTCCGAATGCTCCAATTGGCCACCCCCCTCCATGTAGATGTTGGATTTTTGGACATTCATTTCCAAACCCGATTTAGCCCCAAAGTCTCTCAAGCAAGGGGGTGACTTTACTAGGTATACTGAGTATAGTAGCTCAGAGCCTGGATGACTTTTGGTTGAAAGTCATAACAAGGTAGCCGTAGGGGAACCTGTGGCTGGATTGAATCAAGAGAGAAATGAAAAAAAAAAACCATTATGCCTTTCAAGATCTGCAATCCCAATAAATGGACATATTTCTAAAAGTAGAAAGATTGATAGATCAGGATGATCTACAGGGTTCCATCTAACTGAATGAAATTCTTTTTTGATACGGAAGGCCCTACAGCCTTAAGAATTGAATGCCTAAGCTATCAGAAGTGAGCATAGACACAAGCTCGTCGGGGTCCAGAATACTAACTCCATGGCCACTGGACTGAGCAAGTGTAGCCAATCTGCACACTTATATCGTGGAAATGCTGCACGGACCCATATATATAGGAACAGAAAGAGAATCACCTTGATACTAAACCAGATCGAGCTGGGGATCTTCTTGAAAATGGGAAGATCTAGTACCGGTGGCCAACCTCTTGGAGAGAGCGATGTGCATAGACCAGGTGAGTAAGGATGCAACTCCGTGGACCGCTCGTCGGGCCTAATAGTTGGTGGTATCACACCCTTCTGAAAGAAATTGTACGTGACACTCTCGCGTCATACGGCTCCGTCCCGGAATCAGGACCTTACCTTTTCTTTGACCAACGGTCCCAAAACTAATTCTTCTTTCATAAAGCAATCCGGAGCGAGCGCACTGATGGACCATGATGAATTCTAATCCACTCCTCTTATCTTTAGTTTAGGGGGCGGCAAGCCATTTGTCCGCCTAAAGGTTTCATTCGGGAGCTCGATAAATTTCTACATTTCTACCCCCTACATAATTCCATTCTTCCATCCATGAGATCCCGTTGAAAAGGATGGCGGAGGGCTAACAGCAGAAACCTGCTCCTCGATAAAGTTGCTCTGCTGGACTTTGTTCACTGGATCAGGTTGGTTATTATTAAAACACAGTATAAGACTGAGAAGAGAGAATTTTTGAATAGAACGAGAGTCACCCCACCAGAGAAGCATTAGGTCATCCGCAAAGGCTAAGTGGGTGATTCTAAGAAATTCACATTTCGGGTGATTGTTGAAACCCAATCCGCTAGCCGTGCTCCGGTTCATTAGCCTCGAGAGGTACTCCAAGCAAATAACAAAGAGGTAAGGCGAGAGCGGATCACCTTGTCTCAACCCCTTGGCTCCTTTGAAGTGGCCACAAAGCGATCCGTTTGTTGAGATTGAGTATGAAGTCGTGGTGGCACACTCCGTGATCTAATTAATAAAAGTCGCCGAGAATTCAAGTCCATGAAGAACTTGCCTCAAGAAAGCCCAAGAGATAGAATCGAAAGCCTTACGAAGGTCAATCTTGATAGTGCACCTCGTGGAGATCCACTTTTGCATGTATTGCCGGAGTAATTCTTGCATGAGGTGAATGTTATCAGACATGTTCCTACTACACACAAAGGCGGCTTGAGCTCCATCAATGATTGAGCCAAGAACGGAGCTTATGCGCTGGGATATGATTTTCGAGAAAATTTTGTAAGTGGTATTGCAACACGCAATCGGTCGAAAGCCCGAGACTTAGGACGCACGGGGGCCTTTGCGGACCATTACTAGTGTAGTATGGTTCCATTTCTTGAGTAGGTGCCCATTCCTAAAGAATTCTTGCACGGCTAAGGAGAGATCCTCCCCAACAATGTCCTAGCTTTTCCGAAAAAATGTTGAGGTGTACCCATCTGGGCCGGGGGCCTTGGCACTCTCGATATCGTCAAGTGTAGCTTTGATTTCGTTTTCGGAGATCGGGCAAGGAGAGCGTGATGGTTTTCTTGAGAGATAAGGGGGCCATGCCGGATGATCTCGGGGTCAATGTCCTTGGTTGGAGTCTCGCTACCAAGGGGCCTTTCGAAGTGATTGACAAACTCATTGGACACCTCGTCAAGAGATGTAGTCGTACTCCCATTTTCTCTTGTTATGGAGGCTATAAAATTCTTCTTGGTATTTTTTTTGGCAAGGGCGTGGTAGAATCCGGTGCATTTGTCGCCCTTGATTTGGAATTGGCACTTTGCTTTTTGTTGGAAAAAGTGCTTCTCCGCTCTGGCAAGCTAGATGGAGTTCGGGTAACGAGGCCTTCACCTCCAAGTCGTCGGGATTGTCGTGGAGTTTTTCTTGGGCTAGCTTGAGAGCAAGCTTAGCATTGTTAGCTCGAAGGGAGATTTGAGAGAAGTACGCGGCATTGAGCTCGGAAAGCTCGATTTTCAAGGACTTAAGGCGGCCGGAGAGTTTGAATTGTTCCGTTCCCCAATTCCTTTGATTCCAAGCATGTCGGACCCTCGGTTTAAAGTCATCGTGCTCGGCCCATATGTTGAAAAAGTGCCTAGGGGACCCCTTCCTCCTAGTGTGCTCAAATAAAGAGACGACACAAGGAGAGTGGTCGGAAATGCTCGGAGCAAGAAATGTGGCTTGGCAATAAAGATCCTCTTGTAGCCAATGGTTGTCCACCATGGCTCGATCGAGCTTGGACCATATAGAATTATTAGTCCATGTGTGGAAGAAGCCGGTAGAAGGGGCATCCACAATGTTGTAGGTGTCACAAAAAGCGACAAAGTCCATAATGTCCCGGTTGGAGACGGGTTGCCCATTAATTCTTTCCTTCGGCCGGAGAACTGTGTTGAAATCCCCCATAAGTAGCCAAGGTAAATTCACATGCGACTTAGAGCTTTCAAGGTCCCGCCAAAGTTGCTTGCGATCCCCCGGCTATGAAGCCCATAGACAAAGCTAACAAAGAATTTGTAGTTGCTAACCTTGTTAGTGAGCGTGGCCGAGAAGGATTGGGTAGGGTGCCTTCAATCGATACCTCCACTTTGTCCGGGTTCCATAGGATTGCAATGCGACCGTGGCTAGTAACTCCAAAATTATCACAAAACAACCATCCCCGAAGACGATTGTGCAATGAGAGAGGCGACGTTGATCCGTTTTCGTCTCGATAAGTCCCAAAGCGTCTATATTATATTTCCGGATGAGGATAACTACCTCATCTTGCTTTAGGGGTGCATTGAAGCCCCTACTATTCCAAGCGGCTATGATAGATGTGGCATTTCTTCGAGGTGTGTCCAATTTGCTTGCAACTATGGCAAAAGGGGGGGACATATTCGTAGACCACTTCTTGGAATAAGCACTCCCCGTCATAAGTTTCAACTTCAACTTCATGTTGTAGCTCCTCGGAAACATCTAGTTCAACAAGGAACCGTGCAAAGTTACACCTCTCCTTGGACTCGGTGAGTTTGCCCGTTGAGATGGGCTTACCAATATTGGAGGCGATTTTCCCTATGGCATTCGCATTCCAACATTCAAGGGGTAAGGAAGGAAGCTTCACCCAAACGGGCACAATTTTGGTGCCGTCATCCCCAAAACAGAACCATTTGGGGAGGGTCTTTAGCATTAGACTTCTCCCGTAGATGGTATATGGGCCCCTTCAAGCACGCTATCTCGATCCTCCTTCGTTGTGAATTTGAACATTATCCACCCGTTGACGTTGGGACTATATTCATATTTGACTTTTAAAGAGTTGCATATTGTCAACAACGCCTCTCGGGGTGTCTATGAGTGAAATAGCCCACAGGCCACAAGGCAATATCCCCAAGTCATTTGAACGTCATTGATATCCTCTTTTTCCAATCAAACTTTGCCCTCCGAAGGTTTGGTGTAGTTGAGCTTGAGTCCATTGAAAGGCTTACGATTATTAGCAAATAACTTGTTGAATGGATGTTTGCGACGGTTTTCCGTGTTCCCCTCTTTGAGCTCCGCATTTGCCTTTTCCAGTGGAGCAGATTTTCTTTGGGACTTTTCATCGAGCAGGTTGTGGGCAGGTTTCGTAGGCATACTTGTGGCTTGATTTTGTTTCTCTCATTGTCCCACCTGTTTCACAGCAGCTAACCCCACAATAATCTCATCATTAGTCACATTAACATCATCATTTACAATCATTTTAGCCTCATTACAAGCATTGGTTCTTGTTTCGCTGGAAGGCCTTGCAAGTGACATTACAGACAGGTTCAGTTCATCTTCACTCTCATGAATATCATCTGGGACTTCTCGTTCATATGAGTTATCGAGCAGTAGGCGTCGAAACTTTGTTCTGTTCTTGGTCCTAGGCATCTTGTCCAAAGCTTGCAGCTCGAGTTTACTGTAGCAGCAAACTCAATTTGACGAGCAGCTCTATTTTCATGCCTCTAATTTGGATTAAATAGCACCAGTTGAGTCGAAATTCGTACAGCAGGGTTATGCGGCTCAAATTAGCAGCAAAAATCGTTCGGAATTACAAGTGAAAGCTGCAAATTCTTGAATTTCGCTGAAGCTCTGCGCGTAAGAAATTTGATGAAATCGTACTCAATTTTGTTGAATTAATGCTTGAGCTGAATCGGAATATTGTATAATTAATCGTGTGAGGAGATTTTTGTGGAGAAATCGAGCGAAAATCAATTGCCCGGCGCTAGGAACGTGAGTTTCCTAGTGAGAGATGTTCATTTTTTTTATTTTTTATTTTCATTTTGGCATATCATCCCCCTATCTATTAATCCAGAACGCGCTGAGCCTGCGTGGCTGCTTCTGGTGCTTCGGAATCCTATGTGGCAAAATTACATGTTTCGTTATTAGGCTTGGATAAATTTTAATTTAATTCAAAACCAAAAATAATTAGGTTCGGATTACCATAAATATGTTGATTATTTAGGGTCATGTTACATGTATTAATTACATTTTAATAGCATTCCTTATTATAACTATTGAATTGAATATATATTTTAAAAGTTAATAACTTTTGTATTTTTTATCAATTTTACATATGTAATATATCAAATTAATCTTCTTTTGATGAGCTTCGATTTAACATCCATATTGTATGTATAACAAAAATAATTTATATTTATTTTTATAACAATAATAAATTATTTTTAATATTAACTAGAAAAAATAAAATTATTTATCAACTAATATATTTATATTTCAAGTAGTTAATGATATAAGTTATAAAAACTAATATAATATAACACATGTAAGTCATAAGTAACACATATCATTCTAAAATATATAGTAATATATTTTTTTTTTTGTAAAAAAGTAAACTAAATTTAATATAGTTTTCTCATTAATTTTAAAATTTAAGAATAGTTTTTTAACAAGCACCCGTGTAATACACGGGTGTTGTACTAGTAGCATTATTATTCTTATCCCTAAATCTAAAAATACCTAAAAATGACATATTTCTGGCCTATAAGCTTGTGTACAGTTACCTATAAGATCATTGCTAAGATCATTTTTTTGTTAGTTTGAGGGCTATTAATCTTGATATGGTCAATTCCTATAATAGGGTAAAATAGAAGTTTTTAGCTGCTGTCTCTTTGAAAATGGGGTTTGATAAAAAGTTTGTTGTTTGGTCCTCTATCTCCCTACCTTTTCGTTATGATTTCTGAAGCCCTTTCTAATTAAATAAAACAAGCCAGGATCCGGAGTTCTCCTAGTGGTCTAATGTCTTACCTCGACTCGTCTCTCTTTGCAAATGATGTCATTATTTTTAGCAAAGCCTCAGTTGAGCAGGCCCATACTATCATGAAAATCCTCAATGATTATAGTCTTGCTTCTGGTCACAAGGTTAACCTTCAAATGTTCTTTGTCTTCTTCTCAAAAAACTCTGATCCTTCTTGTGTGCTTAGTGTCTGTCATGTCTTGCATGGTGTCACTTATGTCGATTCTAGTAAGTATCTGGGATATCATTTAGGGATTAAAAAATCCAAGAGAGAGACTTTTAGGTTTGTGCATGAGTGTGTGGTGAAAAGAATAAATAATTGGACAAATTGTTTTATATGTGAGGCAAGAAGATAGTTTCTAATTAGAACTGTTCTTAATGCCATTCATGTGTATGTTATGGGTTGCATTAAAATTCCCATTTCGGTGTGCAGAGACATTCTTAAAGTTGTAACTAATTTTTTGTGGGGGCGAAAATGAGATAGGAGGAGAGAATTTTAACTGGTCCTCTTGGGATAGACTAGCAAGGCCTAAGACTGAAGGGGGGTTTGGGGTTTAGGACTTAGTAGCTTTCTGTTGAGCCCTGCTTGACAAACAACGGTGGAGAATTATCACCCAACCAAATTAAGGATGGGGGGAAGAGATGGGACATAGAGTTGATAGAGAAGACTTTCAGCCCTTTTGAAGTTGAATCCATCCATATAAGTCAGATGGAGAATAAGGATAGACTAGTTTGACATTTTAATTCCAATGATACTTTCACTATCAAATATGCGTATGATGATATATTAAGGCACATAACAGGTTATAAAGCAGTAGCCAATACCAACTCAGGAGGTGGAGACCAAAAGAAGATGTGGCTCAGATCCTGGAAACTCCTTGTCCAACAAAAGATGAAAAAACTCATATCTAGAGTCTACCATGGGTTCTTGAGCACAAGAGTTCGACTGAGGAATAGAGGGATTGAAGTAGATGTTGTGTATAGCCTGTGTGGAGAAGAGCCTGAGGATGTGAACCTTTTTTTCTATAGATGTGCTAAAGTTAATGTATGTTGAAAGTTGCTTGAGGTGGAGTGGTATGCTCTTCATGGTAGACAAAGAAGTTTGAAGGAGTGATGGGAGGAGGTTGGTGGGAGTCTGAGAGTGAAGAGGCTACAAGAAAGAATATCATTATCAGTGTGTCTGTTGTGGAGAATCCTGAGAGCTAGAAATAGTTTGTTGTCCAGAAGGGAGAGATTCAGTGAAGTGGAGGTGGTGAAAGGGGCTAGAGGTGACTGGGCTGAGTTAGATGAGCTTTGCAAGACTAGGTCTTTATCTAAGAATCAAACTACTAAAGTGGCTGACACATTAAATGGAAAATCTTCCAAGGGGGTAAGACTTTGTTTTTGTACAAGTCAGTGCCCTTCTCTCCTCTGATGGTGTAATAAATTTCAGTGGTAGGGCTATGATGGTGTACAAGAAGTTGCAGGTCTGGCAAGGCACTTGGGACTGGCATGCAAATAAAGAGGAAGAAACTCTGATATTGTTAGTACTCGTGCGATGCACGGGGATTTATTATTTTCGTCCTTTTAAAAAGCAATTTTGAATTAAAATTCAAACTACACAATAATGGAAAGATCATGCCATTATTAATTACTAAATATAATGGAAATAAAATATATATATTATTGAACAATTCCTCACCAAATGATATATACCTCCTACAAAAATCTCCAATCTCGGGAATATCAACACCGATGAGTAGGGTCACATCCGTTGATGTAGTTTTTCGAACTTCACCTAATTAAAAAGTATATTGGATTAGCCTATCAAGACAAAAAAAAAAATGTCGAGTTATTTATTGAGTTTAATTATATTAAAATTAATGAAATACCTCCTTACTCCGCGCACGGTACATTTGCATGATGAGGACAAAAGGTTTTTCTTGATTTCGGTAATGATGCTCAAAAGCAATCATCTGGTCAACATATTGGCCCGAAGGCGTACAGTTCTTCATATTTACTTTACACAATGTCGAAATAAATTTAAAAGGCATTTCATATGTTAAAAACATTCAAAACAATTATTATATATTGATAGATCAACATTATGAATATATAATGTTTGGATTCTGACTCTAAGTACATAAAAGAGAAGACGATCATTTGGGCAGAAACTCCCTCGACAATCTTCATTTGAATAGGTTGTGTAGAACAACTAATCCAATAACATCTACAAAAATATAAGACAATTTATCATATTAAATTGTCATAATAGATTTTATTATTTTGAATTAAACATATAAAATTTTGAAATAAAAAATGAACAAAAATTTAGAACGTACAAAACAATGTGGATTCGTCTTTCCACTTGTGAAACTTGGTTTGACCGTTAATAATGATTCTCCAAGTGCAAATAGTCGCTTTGTAGATGACAATATTGCTTTCCACTTGGTAGTTTTAAAGATATAAGCGCCACCTTCTTCTATTTCGTCGATGAATTGTGGAATATTGACGGGTCGGACTATACAAATAATTCATCCACCCTAAGAATTTACATACTCAATAATTAAATAAAAAAATCATAAGAAATGTAGCATAAAAATGATGTTTATAAATAGTAATATATGGACAGATTAAATTAAAATATCATAAAAAATGTAGCATAAAATGATGCATATAAATAATATTAATATAAGGACAAATTACCTCATAATCATGAAATATAATCTTAAGAACGATTCGATAATTGCGCTCGTCTTTAATGCATTGGAATATCATAATGAATATTATAATGATGTGTAGCTTGATCATTGGCCTATTAGTATCTTTGATTTTTTCAAAAACCAAGACATTTTGAATGGGGGTGGAAAAACTTATTCAAAAGTTTGTTTTCTAGGATGCATTATTTCTTGTCGATGTTTGGTTCAATGATCACCAGAGTCGGTCCTGGCCTTTGTTGGGCCCTGGGCAAAATATGAAAAATAATGCCCTTCTTTTTTTGTTCACAATTATGAAACTTATATAGATCTCAAGCCGCATAGTAAGATTTTAGTAAATACGTTGTTTCGAGTTGCGGAGTTATTTATATAATTTAATATAATTTAAAAATGAAGCGTGATTTTGAAATGAATGCATGATATAACTATTATGAGATAACCATGATATTATATATAT
>CACSLK010011299.1:8179508-8192675 GCA_902706635.1 Striga hermonthica | reverse complement strand
ATGACTAAACATAATACAATCAAATTGATCGAATTTACTCAAAATCATGACTTTTTGTTCGATGACCTCACATGGCCGATGGCGTGCGCTCGTGCGCTGCCCACGACTTTAAGCCATTTTCTCGTCCAAACAAGAATTTCTCTCGACAATTGAAGCATGACTTAACATGATATACCTTAACTTAACATGACATGAGCTATTATACTTGATTTTCCCGACAACACTCAACTTAACATGAAAATGGCTGTGACACGCGCACCGTGCGCGGTCTTTGGCTTTAAGCCAAACACTCGACCAATCTTGAAAACTTCTCGACCAACATGAACTGAATAAGTTTAAAATGACATATAATGGTCAATTAAATACAAACTGGTCGGGAGTTGTTGGATGATAACAAACTTTACTCGGTCACGGCCTAACATGGCCTAAACCGAACGTGCCTCAACTTTTCATGATTCACTTGGCATGAGTTGAACATGGTCTCACTAATCTGACTCTATTAACATGATTTGATAAGGAAAATGAGGTTACCTTTACAAGCTCTTGGCCAACTTCACGAGAACGGACGTGATTACTCTTCTCCGCGCGGTTACGTATTAGCCATGCGTGTGTGTGTGCTTCCCCGCGTACGGTGCTTGAAGTATTAGGCTAGCTCTCACTAACTCTCTCAATGCAATACTTATATATACTTGGGAATAGGCTGAATTTCTCCCAAGCTTATACTAATATATATGTGAGCTTAAGAGGTGGGGAGGATGAAATTAAGAGGTGGCTTTATAAGATGATGACACTTGTAATGACATGAGGCTTAATCATTTAAATATGAGCATTAGTCATCGTAAGATAAATCTGGCTGAATCTGAATATATGTATGGGGAATGACATGATCGGGGTCGCGCACGTACTTACGCAACGTGGATGCGTGAAAAAACGTTATGAATGTCGGATAGCTCGGGAGGTAAGGCTAATCGGTACGCGACTTCGCCCACTCGCTCGAGAACCTCGAACGGGCCAATGAATCGAGGGTGCAGCTTCCCTCTCTTCCCGAAACGAGCAACTCCGCGAATTGGACGAACTCTAAGAAAAGCTGGCTCGCCAACCTCGAACTGAATATCTCGTCGATGATGATCGGCTGAAGATTTCTGTCGACTCTGAGCTGTCTTAAGTCTCTGCCGGATCAACTCGACCTGATCTGCGGTTTCCTCGATCATCTTCGGACCGAGTACTCGACGCTCGCCGACGTCGTCCAAATAAAGAGGGGAACGACACTTACGACCGTAAAGTGCCTCGTAAGGAGCCATCTGAATAGAAGAATGATAACTGTTGTTCTATGCAAACTCAACGTAGGGCAACAATGACTCCCACTTAGCACCCCTGTCAACAGCCAAAGCTCGTAACATATCTTCTAACGTCTGAATGGTCCGCTCGGACTGACCATCAGTCTCCGGATGGTAGGCTGAACTGAACTCTAGCTTCGTACCCATCGCCTCGTGTAAACTCTGCCAGAATCTATTGACGAATCTGGGATCTCTGTCCGACACGATAGTAACAGGCACTCCGTGGAGTCGAATGATCCCACGGTTATAAATCTCAGCCAACTTATCAAAAGACATCTTCATCGAAACTGGCAAGAAATGAGCGACCTTAGTCAATCTATCGACCACGACCCAAATAGCATCGTGATGTTCAGAAGACCTCGGTAACCCCGTGACGAAATCCATCGTGACTTCCGCCCACTTCCACCTCAGAATCAACAGTGGTTGTAAGAGGCCTATCGGACTCTTATGTTCGGCTTTGACTTGCTGACAGGTAAAACATCTCCTGACAAAGTCGACAACGTCCTTCTTCATCCCTCGCCACCAGAACGGCCCTTACAGGTCATGATACATCTTCGTGCTTCCGGGATGGGCTAGATATGGTGCGGTATGAGCCTCCGTCAATATCTCCTTCCGCAACGCCTCGACTTTTGGCACCACGATCCTGCCTCTGAACTCCAAGGCACCATCGGTACCTCGCTGAAAACCCTCGACGCCTCCGGCGCAGACTTTGGCATCCATGACACGAACAAACTCGTCAGAAGCCTGCTCCCGTTGGATTTTCTCTCTCAGCGTTGGCTGAATCTGCATGGCACTGACACTCCCCAAAATGGCTGTGGGAAGTGCATCAACTACCTGAATCTGCATCCAGGCGAACTCCTGAATCAACTGGCTCTGCTGAGTAACGACGTACGTCAAGTCACCCCTCACCTTGCAGCTTAGGGCGTCAGCAACGACGTTCGCCTTTCTCGGATGGTACTGAATCGAGCAATCGTAATCCTTGACAAGCTCTAGCCAACGGCGGTGTCTCATGTTGAGCTCCTTCTGAGTGAAAATATACTGCAAGCTCTTATGATCTGTGAAAATCTCGCATCGACCGCCGTAAAGTTAATGTCGCCAAATCTTGAGAGCATGAACAACTGCGGCTAACTTCAAGTCGTGCGTCGGATAGTTCTGTTCATGTGGCTTGAGCTGGCGTGAAGCATAGGCAACGACCTGGCCATCTTGCATGAGTACACATCCCAAACCTTGTTTCGAAGCATCACTGAAAATGGTGAAACTCCAAGAAGGATCGGGAATAGTCAACACCGGTGC
This sequence comes from Striga hermonthica, assembly GCA_902706635.1. Classification (NCBI taxonomy): domain Eukaryota; kingdom Viridiplantae; phylum Streptophyta; class Magnoliopsida; order Lamiales; family Orobanchaceae; genus Striga; species Striga hermonthica. The sequence goes on along the minus strand of CACSLK010011299.1, from coordinate 8,190,045 downwards.
TGAAGTTAATCTCTTTTTGAGCTCTTGAAAGCTCGTCTCACATCGATCAGTCCACTCGAACTTCACAGACTTCCTCGTCAGCTGGGATAGTGAGAGGGCGATCTTGGAAAAGCCCTCGATTAACCTGCAGTAATAGCTAGCTAAACTGAGAAAATTGCAAACCTCGGACGGACTCTTCGGTGTCGACCAGTTCTGAACAGCTGAGACCTTAGAAGGATCTACCTCGATACCTGCCTGAGTAATGACATGACCAAGAAAGGCCACTAGCTGGAGCCAAAATTCGCATTTGGAGAATTTTGCATATAACTTTTCTCGTCTGAGGGTTTCGAGAACAACCCTCAGATGCTCCTCGTGCTCCTTCTGGCTCTTTGAGTAGATAAGAATATCGTCAATGAAAACAATAACGAAATGATCGAGGTAGGGATGGAAAATACGATTCATCAGGTCCATGAAAACCGCTGGAGCATTATTGAGGCCAAATGGCATGACGACGAACTCGTAATGGCCGTAACGAGTACGGAAAGCGGTCTTAGCAATATCTGATTCCTTAATTTTCAACTGGTGGTAGCCTGATCGCAAATCAATCTTTGAGAAGACACAGGCTCCCCTCAGCTGATCAAATAAATCGTCGATCCTGGGAAGCGGATACTTGTTCTTAATCGTCAACCAGTTAAGATACCGGTAGTCAATACACATGTGCATGGAACCGTCCTTCTTCTTAACAAAGAGAACGGGTGCTCCCCAAGGTGACACGCTCGGCCGGATGCAACTGAGTCGTAATAGCTTTTGAATTTGCGCCTTAAGCTCCTGCAACTCCTTCGGCGCCATACGGTACGGGGCTTTGGATACTGGGCCGGCTCCTGGAATGAGATCGATAGAGAACTCTACCTGCCGGTTAGGCGGTCCTCCTGGAAGTTCGTCTGGGAACACGTCCACAAACTCACGCACAATAGGAACGTCGTGAGGTGATCGTGCTTTCTGAGAATCATCGACAAGGCTCATCAGATAACCCTGGCAGTTGCCTCGTCGCAGCATCTTGGTGGCTTTCGCCATCGAAATGACATGAGGTAAGGAACGATTCTTGGTGCCAAAGAAGGTAATCAAATTATCTCCCGGAAGATAGAGAGTAATCTCCCAGTCATGACATTGAATATCTGCATGATAATAGGATAGCCAATCCATACCGAGAATGAGGCCAAAGTCCCTCATCTCGAGAACATACGCGTCGGTAGACAATAAACGACCACCGATGGACAGGCTGAGATCTGAAGCTTTAGCTGTAGTCACTATCTTTCGTCCCGCGGCTAAACTCACCTCGAGAGAATCGACAGCGGTAATAGCATGAACTCCAATGGCATCAAGACATCATCGTGAAATAAAAGAGTGCGTCGCTCCAGTATCAAATAAGGCGAAAACAGGAACATCATTAAGTATAAGCATCCCTGACATGATACCTGGCTGCTGCTCTGCCTCTGCCTGATCAACTGCATAAACTCGGGCTTGCTGTCTGCCCCTCTGCTGCTGCTGCTGAGGCGGCCTCTGAGCCTGCTGACGGGGTTGCTGCTGCTGCTGAGGCTGCTGTGCCTTCCTCGGACAGCGGTTAGCAAAATGTCCGGGCTCATAAAAGTAGTAACAGATATCCTTGCCAAAGCGACATTCTCCGCGGTGAATTCGTCCGCAAGTGGGGCACGGTGGAACCTGCTGTTGCCTCTGGCGGCTCCTCCTGTCGGTCTGACCGCCCTTCCCCTTCCTCTTCTTCTCCTTCGACGGTTGGGCAGCTGGTAGAGCTGGTGGAGCTGTGGATGACTGGGCGGGGGCGGATGGTTGAGAACGATCGCGGTTTGCCTCCCTCCGGATGCTGGCGTCCACCTCCTGAGCAATCGAAATAGCACAAGCATAGGTCTGGGTCCCGTGACATACAATGTTATGACGGACTACTGGGTAAAGCCCGTCGATGAAGCAATGTGCCTTCTGTGCCTCCGTACGTACTAAGTCCGGAACAAAAGCTGCAAGTCTAGTAAACTCTCTCTCGTACTCATCAACAGAACGAGTACCCTGCTTGAGCGACAGAAACTGACGCTCCATATCTGCTCGGTAATACGTGGGATAGTACTTCTCGCGGATTAGCTCCTTGAATCTCTCCCAGGTACAACCCTCTTTCTCACCGGGACGCATGCTCCAGTAGGCATTCCACTAGAGTCGAGCATCACCGGTTAGCTGAAGCTGTGCGCATATAACGCGATATCGATATGGACAATCCATGACCTCGAAAATCAACTCAAGGCCCTGAATCCACTCATCCACAATACGGGGATCTCCCTGACCGGAGAATTTCTCAGGATGATAGTCGCGAAACTGTGCGACTATAGTGGCCTGGGGAAGAACCGGGTGATCCGGTTTCCTACGGGGCTGCATCTAATCATTGAAGAAGTTCAATATTATTGAACACATGAAAAATACTTTAACTGATTACTAAAACACACAAATCTCTTGACGAGTCGCCAAACATGGCTGAAAAATACTAACATTGATCCTGAAGAAATCTAGAGTTATATCTGAGTATGTTGATCTATAAGTTCTAAACCTGATTCGAGCATCTTAACTAAGTCATGATTAATAAATTTCTGAGCATAGACAGAGTAATTTGTTTATAACTTAAAACATAAATCAGCACTTACCTGTAGTCGGCGAGGCGTGAGCGTGACGGTTCAGGTTTTTGCAAAATTTCTGACTTGTAAAAACTTTCAGAGATGCAGAAACGTGCTCTGATACCAATTGTAACACCCCACTATTTCATGAATTACAGAGTGCGCTTTTCGCAAATAAAATAAATAAAATATTTCTTTTGCGAAATCTGATTCGGAATGTTACCGTAAAATCTGTCTTATTCTGAAAACCGTTAATTTTTGAGTTTAATAATAAAATGGTTATATAATATATTAACCGAATAACGTCGGGTCAAAAGCTGATTTAGTTACTGAAAACAGTAGCGGAGTCATAGTGTAGCCAAACATAATATACACATATAAACAAAGTCCTGAACCAGTCGCCCGCTCACTCCTCGGCTCCGACTGTGTGACCTGAAAAACATGAATAATGTGGGGGCGTGAGCACTAATCCACTGTGCTCCGAAGAAACTCATACTAAAGTAAACAGTGAAAATAATTACAATATCATGATCCTGGCATATATAACTGAACTGAACTGAAACTGAAACTAATATTGATACCGGTACTGATAATCTGAAACTGACCTCGTGATAAACATCACATAACTGAACATCTGCCAGCATAAATGCCGGACACCATGTGCACACTCTAGTGGGCAGATTAAGGCCACTAGAACCCAGAATGGAACGACGACCACTAGCGCAAGTCCATTGTTTTTAATTTTTTTTTTAATTACATGACCTTAATATATTGTCATTTGTGAAACTAAAATATCGATCAAAATAATATTAAACTTAAAATAATGTAATAGTAATATAATCATTTTTAACAAAATTAATATGAAATGATATAATAAGTTAAACAATGATAGAAATTAAATAATATGATTTATGACAATCAAACTAATAATTAAGTTGTATTGGCCAGAAGTTTCTCGGTGAAACGCGTGCCAACTCAATTACAAAAAATATTTCAAGTACACCAACTCAATTACCAAAAAATATTTGAAATTGTATTAGCCAGAATTTTCTCGGTGAAACGCGTGCCAACTCAATTACAAAAAATATTTCACGTACACCAAGTCACCAACTCAATTACCAAAAAATATTTAAAATTGTATTGGCCAGAAGTTTCTCGGTGAAACGCGTGTCAACTCAATTACAAAAAATATTTCAAGTACACCAACTCAATTACCGAAAAATATTTAAAATTGTATTGGCCAGAAGTTTCTCGGTGAAACGCGTGCCAACTCAATTACAAAAAATATTTCAAGTACACCAACTCAATTACCAAAAAATATTTGAAATTGTATTGTCGAGAAGCTCTAACTAATTGTCCACCCTTTTCCAAAGGTCAAAATAATATAATAGTAGTATAATAACTTTTAACAATATTAATATGAAAGCTTAAAATAATTCTTCATGATAGTACAATATCAAATTATTTGTTATACATAATTGAATAATGGCAAAATTGCGGCTAATATCGTGACCTTTAGCGAGATTGTAAATTAATCACAACCTTTTAACTTTTGCATAATATATCACGCCCTTCAATTCTTTGCAAAACGATACATGCGCTGCCCCAACTCATCTGGCGTGGCACTCAAAATGCCAACGCACATGCTGACGTGTATTTAACAGACGATTTTATTTGCTTAATTAATCATAACCTTTTTAACTTTTGCATAATATATCACGCCCTTAAATTTTTTTGCAAAACGATACATGGCTTAAGAGATGGTTTTTTTCATCTCATCCCTGGACGAGATGAGGGGAGATTTTGGAACCCTTGTGGATATATTAGGCTAGGGCTGGAGAGAAAACATATTATTGAGACTTTTATCTTTTTTTTTTTTCATCTCAAAACATTGATATCAATATGTGTGGCTAAATCGCTTCGTTAGGGATAGAGGATATTTGTTTTGGTTCGATTGAGATTCGTGTGTACGTGTTTGTCGTTCAATCTATTCGAGTTGTGCTGAATCTAGGGTTAGATGTTTGATCATCATTTTAATCTAGTTAATCAATTTGTAGAACCGGAAGGGGAGAAATTGATTGATCTCGACTCGTTTAGAATAGGCTTGTTCGTTAATAGATTGTCTATATGTTAATTGTTTGATAATTGATCGTTACGAAGAGTTATTGAGAACAAGCCTCTAAACGAGTATGTTATTTGATCTCTTATCCAAGCGGTTGCGTGCTAGTTGATTGATTGAGAACCATAAACGAATATCTCCGACTCGCTAACCCACCAATCATTATTTGAACTCCATTTGGAATTTGAAGTGTGTCTTGCTTTATTTTTAGAATTTGTAGTTGATAATCAAAACAAAAAACAATTGAATTAGTTTCGGATTTGTTTTCTCTTTTCGTATGATTTAATACACGTGCAAAGTAATTCGACTAACCTTCCTTGAAAGACGACCCAGTGTTTGAATCTTTTCGTGTTCCAAAATCTCCATCTCTAGCCTAATATATCCTCAAGGGTTCCAAAATTTCCCCCTCATCTCGTCCAGGGATGAGATGGAAAAAAAATCATATGTTAAATACACGTCATACTAGTTGGGGAAGCATATGGAAACGTGTATCGTTTTGCAAAAAAATTTAAAGGCGTGATATATTATGCAAAAGTTAAAAGGTTGTGATTAATTATGCAAAAAAATCGTCTGTTAAATACACATCAGCAGGTGCGTTGGCATTTTGAGTGCCACGTCAGACGAGTTGGGGCAGCGCATGTATCGTTTTGCAAAGAATTGAAGGTCGTGATATATTATGCAAAAGTTAAAAGGTTGTGATTAATTTGCAATCTCGATAAAGGCCATGATATTAGCCGCAATTTGCCTTGAATAATAAAATACTTACATTATACATAGAGATAGTCGAAGTTTGCATCGTTTACGACCTACTTACTTGTGCAACTATCGTACAACACTACAAATAAACTACGGTACTATAGAAAAAAGACCGTAGTTTTATTGTAGTGTTGTACGATAGTTGCACATTTAAGTATGCCGTAAACGGTGCTAACTTCGACTCTCCCTATTATAGAATAACATTCACAAATTTAAGCAATAATATCAATCACACCAATGTTGTCTTTCCCATATTCTTCATTGTGTAGCATGTCATCATTAGTTCCAACTCTTTTATTGTAATATCCCGTCATGTTAATAATATAAATCATGTATTAGTTCCGATATAATAATATTGTCGATTATTATTTTCGGAATTAATTACTTTCAGTCGAGATCATTCGAAATTATTTTCGAAGTCACGTTTACGTTCGGAATAATTTTGGATATTAAGTGTCATGCTTAGTAATTAATTAAGCATGAAGATTATGCTTAATAATATATTAATCATGCTTTATCTAGTAATGCCGTAGCATTTAAGAAATATGGTGCAAAATTCTTTTAAAAACCGTGAGCAAATTAGTGAGCATTTTTGGGGAGAAATTGTCTTCTTTTTTTTTTAGCTTGAGGTGTCATTACCTAAAGCATTATGGGATGACTAATGCTCATATTTAAATGATTAAGCCTCATGTCATTACAAGTGTCATCATCTTATAAAGCCACCTCTTAATTTCATCCTCCCCACCTCTTAAGCTCACATATATATTAGTATAAGCTTGGGAGAAATTCAGCCTATTCCCAAGTATATATAAGTATTGCATTGAGAGAGTTAGTGAGAGTTAGCCTAATACTTCAAGCACCGCACGTGGGGAAGCACACACACACGCACGGCTAATACGTAACCACGCGGAGAAGAGTAATCACGTCCGTTTGTGTTCCCTTTTATGGAGAATGAAAGTCCCTTTTATGGAGAATCAAAGTCATACGTATCCCTTTTCACTTATAAATGTCAATTTAGGTGCCTACGTATCCCTTTTATGGAGAATCAAAGTCCACGTAGTTCTTCTATTTACGTACCTTCAATTCAGACGAGTGGATCAGACGAGTGGAAGTCTCTAATAGTCATACTCGTCTTCGGCTGTCCTGGTACCGCTCTTCGAACTCGTGAAATCATATGCGTCGTCATCGTCGTTGTCGTCCCCTTCTGGCCCGTCGAAGAGCATAGCCGTTTGCGTCCTTCGTTCGGACTTCTTCCAATCCATCAACAACATTTGTTCTTGTAGATTTTCGGGCGTCAACCTCGACCGTCGTGCGTCTAGCATGTAACCTCCCTCACTGAAAGCTTGTTCGACCGCAACTGTAGAGGCTGGAACAGCAAAAATCTCCTTGGCCATGAAACATGGAATAGGATAAATGTTTTCCATTTTTTACCATCAATCCAATACATCGAAGTTCAGTAGTGCAACTGGTTCATGCGCAATCCTGAGTATCAAATTCGACGTAAGGTAGTGATCCAGGTCGTTGTATCCAGTCCCCTTTGTCCTTTGGGGGTCAACATTCTTGTACGGATTTTTTGATGCCCACCACTCCTTGTAGTTTGTTGCGCCTACTCGATTCGCGTAAGAAGAAGCACTACTGCCACTGCCGCCACGAACAAATGAGCTGGGATGCTCTCCTTGCGCGATCGCTGTTTCCCTGAACATTTCATACAACAAATCTTTTGCTTGCTCGACGAGCAGCCTAACGTTAGGTTTTTGACTGTATTCTTCCACCTCAGTCGGCAGTGGGAGTTCAAACATATAATTATAATAAAGTTTAAAATTATCCATCAATTCAATTTCACGTACACTAGGATCTAACAAACATGCAACTAAAAATGTATCAGGAATATAAAAATAATATTTTAACCATTTCTTTAACATTTCACTTACTAAATCTGTATATTTAAAATAACCAAGTTTGTAAAGATCAGATAAAGCCCACATGATAGCTATACATTGACTTAATACAAGCTGAGCAATAGGATAATAAACACCAGAAAGCATGGAAGTAGCATTTTGAAATGTTTCTAAAAAACTAATAAGTACTTTACAATTCTCCCAATCTGTTGTGGAGACTCGGATGTCACATTTGGATCGTTAAAAAACTTCTCCAACACCGACATAAAAGGAACTGTGTCATTCAACATTTTATATGTTGAATTCCATCGTGTCGGAAGGTCGGGTTGAAATTTTTTAGGTTTCAACCCTTCATTCTTACAAAAACGCCCTCATGCTTTCATTTCTTGAGGATGTTTATGTAAATAATTAACAGCATTTCTAATTGGCGTGACTGAATCGTTAAAAGCATTATAACCGGCTTGTCCACATTAATTCAAGACATGACATATACAACGAACATGAAAAAATCTTCCTCCACAAATAGGTGAGCAAATATCTGTAAGTTCACATATAGATGCAGTATTGGCAGTTGCATTATCAAAAGAAATGGAAAACACCCTTTTACCAATTTTATATTTGTCCAAAATTTTAGAAATTAAATGAGCAATATTAGATGCAGTTTGACGTTCATGAAATGCAACATAAGCGATTAAACGTTTTTGCAAACTCCAAGTTTCATCAATCCAATGACAAGTAATTCCCAAATAGGAGTTAGTTTGCCAATGATCAGACCATATATCAACACAAATAGATACTCTATGATTTAAAGATTTGAAAGTTTCTTGCAAAATTATTTTTTTTTCACTAACAATTTTTCGAATATCGCTAGAAAGAGTAGTACGTGGAACCCGGGTGGCAGCCGGATTTAAAGCCATTTGAGCAAAATTTTCATACAAACCACTATCACCAAAACTAAATGGAAGAGATGAGGCAGAAACAAATTCAGCTAAATGACGTCTATGATTATCATGCGAGTAATGAAAAAAAGATGGCGTACCTGTACCAGTGTCGGATGCAGAACTGCTGCTGGGGAATTGCGTCTGTGCCATGTCGATTCCCAACGTATGCGGGTGACAACTCTTTAGGTGTCGAGTCAAGGATCCGTACCCATCGCCTTTTTTGAATGATATTGCTTCTTGTCGTTAGACGGACAATGATTGCAGACTGCTAAAAAAAATTTGGACCTTTTTGCGGATTTGGGATCTTCTTGTAATGTCGTTTGAAGATGTCGGACCCCTTATTGCCACCCCTACCCGAACCACGACCATAGACAAAGGATGGGTGGTGCATGTCCGCCTCATGCTGCGTCTCTTGTTGGATCTCGTTCGGGCTCGTTCCAAATAGATCATCTAAATGGTCGTGATAAAGGCTGCTGCTCGGGCTCTTGCTGTCCGGACTGAACTGAGTCAAACAAGGCTTCTATTGTTGCTTCATCAATATCATTTGGGACAGAAGGAACATTAACATATATAGATGGACTGACAAATTCAGGAAGTGGAGGTACTGAGGAAGACGTGCCGACATTTCTCCGTTTATTTCCGGAAGTCGAACCACGACCACCACCACGAGAACTTGACATTTTTTAGTATAAAATAAAAAATGTAGAATATGAATAAAAAATAATTACAATAAAAAAATATAAAATATAAATTTAATATAGATTATAAAATACAAAATAAAAGATTTTTTATGTATATATATATATTTTTTGTGTGTATATATATATATATATATATATTGTTGTAAAATATATAAACCGAGCTTTTACTAAAAAAATTGAGAGAAAGAGAGAGAAGAGATTAGAGAGAGATGAGAGAAAGAGAGAAGAGAGGAAATTTTTTGGTGTGGAAAAATGAGGGGGAGGGGAGGTATTTATAGAATTTTTTTAGGATTCTTTTTTTTAATTAAAAACCGATTTTTTGGTTTTTTTTCTTTTTCGGGACCCGCCGGGTCGCTGGATCAAGGGACCACGACAGTTGGATCTCAACGGCTATAACGATCTAACGGCCACCATGTTTAATTTTTTTTTTTGAATTCAGACCGTCGGGTCGGGCCCAGCCCGGCCCGGCCCGAGACCCGGGCCCAACGGCTACTTTACGTGTCAGATCTCAAATGTGTCAGGCGGGTCGGGTCGGGCCGGTCCAACCCGGCCCGACCCGGAAATTAAAATATTATATAAAAAAAAAGAGGCGGGTCCAAACCCGACTGCGGGCCACCCGGTCCCGGCCCGGCCCGTCGGGACAAAAAAAAAACCCCTTGACCCTTAACCGGGCCGGATTGACCGCGGTTCGGTTAAAAAAACCGGCACTATTCATGCCGGTACCGGTACCGGTCCGGTACCGAGTCACGGGTCGGGCCACGGGCAGGTTCGGCTCGTGGCCATGTCTACGTGTACGTTTCACTACCCTAATTTTTTTATCCTCTCCGAATTGCATTTTTTATATTTGTTCCCGTATGTTTGTAAAAAAGTTACAAAAAGATCTCTTTCATATATAAGGTACGAAATTGGAACCTTTTTTACAAAACATAAACAACTTTTTTGTTGGGAAAATGAAATTTTTGTAACTTTTTTACAAACATACGAGACTAAATAAAAAAAGTAATTTGAAGAGGACGAAAAGTATAGTTAGTGAAACATGTAGGTCTAAAATTAAAATTTACTCTATTTTCTCCATTCCATTTATGTTCAGGAAGATAAAAATGGACCTCATCGTTAATAGAAGGTGACTTAGATAAAATTATTGATTGGAAACATATATTTTCAAAAAGATCATTAACTAATTAACATCATAGTTATTTTCGGACACCATTAAATGAATTTATTCATAAATTTTGATAAGTGGTTTAATTGATTATATTTTATCTATGGATTTAGATGTTAACTTTTTTGTCGGAATCTTCTCCTTATTCTCTCTTTCATTTTTTATTTCCTGTTCATCCACCTCAACCACCGTCGACCTCTGTCTCCACTCCACCCCGGCTAACTGCCAAACGAAGTGACTTGATCCATGCCTGAATGACTTGCCGGAAATTAGGTAAAATCAATATGGGGTTGTGGGACTTTTTTTTTTTTT
>CACSLK010011299.1:8133120-8146261 GCA_902706635.1 Striga hermonthica | reverse complement strand
AATGTTCCAAACAGGAGGCCACCCAGCCCGAGGGCGTGAGAAATCGACCAACCTGCCCACCCCAAGGGATGTTCTAAACAAGCGACCACCCAACCCGATGGCCTTAATCATGGTGGGTTTGGGTCTTCACACTTGCCCACCATCGAGGAATGTTCCAAACAGGAGGCCACCCAGCCCGAGGGTGTGAGTAATCGACCAACCTGCTCACCCCAAGAGATGTTCTAAACAAGCGACCACCCAGCCCGAGGGCCTTAGTCATGGTGGGTTTGGGTCTTCACACTTACCCACCCGCGAAGAATGTTCCAAACAGGAGGCCACCCAGCCCGAGGGCGTGAGTAATCGACCAACCTGCCCACCCCAAGGGATGTTCTAAACAAGCGACCACCCAGCCCGAGGGCCTTAGTCATGGTGGGTTTGGGTCTTCACACTTGCCCACCCGCGAAGAATGTTCCAAACAGGAGGCAACCCAGCCCGAGGGCGTGAGTACTCGACCAACCTGCCCACCCCAAGGGATGTTCTAAACAAGCGACTTCCAAGTCAAACCACACCATATACATCCTGTCATCCAAGTCATACCAACATTCCAAGCATAAGAAAATGCAAAATAAAGCAAGTAATACGGAAGGATAACTGAATCTCATTAACTTTTTGAGCAAACTTTGCAATTTACATCCTTGTTTAAATTCTCTAGCTCTCTTTAAAAAAAGCAAAAACATTTACACATAATATTTTTTTCAAATTAGCTATGTTCCATGACCTGGCAAGTGATCGGCCTTCTGCGTCCTTCAGCGAGTACGCTCCTCCTGCGTGCACTCGCTCGACCAGGTATGGCCCCTACCAGCTCGGCTCTAGCTTTCCCACATGTTTGAGCACATCGACACATTTCCAAACCAATTCGCCTACTTGGAGTCTGTGAACTTTCACCTTCTTGTCATGAGCGGCTCGCATCCTTTGCTTGTACGCCTCCACTCTACCCGCTGCTCTCTCGTGCAGCTCCTCAATAGTGTCCAAAGCCGCCATCATTAAATCTTCGTTTTGCTTCGGGTCATATGTGCTCGACCTCTGCGATGATAGTTCGACCTCGACTGGCAGCAACTCCTCCATCCCATAGACTAAACTGAAGGGAGTTTCTCCCGTTGTCGACCTCGGGGTTGTGCGACACGCCCAAAGCACTGAGGTTAACTCATCGACCCATGCCCCTGAGGCCTTTTTCAGCCTTGTTTTCAGCCCGTTCAGTATAATTCAGTTGGTTACCTCGACCAGACCATTAGATTGCGGATGAGCGACTGAGGCAAAGTGTTGTTCGATTTTCATATCTTCACACCATGCTCGAACCCGCTTGCCATTGAATTGACTACCATTGTCGGATATCAACACTTTAGGGATGCCAAATCTGCAGTAAATATTGTTATATAAAAATTTGATGACTTTCTCCTCCATGATCTTTGCCAAGGGCTCGGCCTCTACCCATTTCGTGAAGTAATCTACCGCCACGATCAAGAATTTCCTCTGCCCCGTTCCTTGTGGCATCGGCCCCACCAGGTCGATTCCCCACTGGGCGAAGGATATAAGAGCACTCATTGTTGTCATCGCCTCCGCCGGTTGATGGATAAGTGGGCTGTGCTTTTGGCATTGTAAGCATTTCTTCACCATCACCTTCGCATCCTCCTTCATCGTTGGCTAGAAGTATCTTGCCCTCAGAATTTTTACGACTAAGGCCCCCGACTTGCTATAATCACTGCAGCACCCTTCGTGCACTTCTCTCAACACATATCGACCTTCCTCCTTAGTCACACAACGTAAATGCGGTCCGGCATACGACCGCTTGTAAATAATGCCTCCGTGCTAAAAAAATCTCCTCACCGACTTTATCGCCCCCACTTTTAGCTCCTCTAAGATCGGGGCCCTCCAATCCTCCACTTCCGCAATCTCCGCTACTTCCGCCTCGACTACACTTTTCTCTAGATGCAACAGAGTAACACTTTTGCTCTTACAGTCCACCAGACTTTGAGCAATTTTCGATAACAAGTTTGCTCGACCATTTTCTCCTCGAGGGATCTGTATTAGCTCGAACGAATCAAACTCCTCTTTCAACTTCCTCATCCCATCAGCATATTTTGCATCTGGTCCTCCTTGACTTCAAATCCTTCTTGAAACTGCCCGACTACAAGCTGAGAATCAGAATGTACCTGCACCTTTCGGGCTCCTCCCGCCATAGCCAACTGCAGCCCTTTGATCACTGCCTCATACTCAGCCTCATTATTGGATATCTTGAATCCCACTTTGGCTGCAAACTCTAAGTAATCACCCTTAGAGGAAACAAGCACAATCCCTAATCCAGCCCCACTTCTCGCTACCGATCCATCCACAAACAACTGCCAAATCCCTCCAGATTCCTCCTTGATTTTTGTGCCTTCCTAAATGAAGTCTGCCAACATTTGCACTTTTATAGCCCTCCTTGGTTCATACAACAACGAGTATTCACTTAGCTCGACTGTCCATTTTACCAATCGACCAGAAACCGATGGCCGACCGAGCGTTTCTCCTAATGGCATGTTCGTTCTGACCTTCACCTTATGATTCAAGATATAAGGCCTCAGCTTTCGAGCAGTCACTACTACTGCCAGAGCACACTTCTCAATCTCCGAATACCTCATCTCCGCTCCCTGCATCACCCTGCTCACGTAATAGATAGGAAACTCTGCTACCCCTTCCTCTCGCAGAAAGACCAAACTCACAGACCTCTCCCCGATAGAAATGTACAGCATCAAATCCTCAACTTGTACCGGTTTGGGCAACAGGGGAAGATTGGCTAACACTCCTCGTAACTCCTCAAATGCCCTTTGCGCCTCCTCTGTCCACTGAAACTTTGCACTCTTCTTTAGTGTTTTAAATACTGGGCCACTCTTTTCCGCCACCTTTGACATAAAACGACTTAGCCCTGCGATTCGACCAGCTAAGATTTGTACCTCTTTAACATTCGCCGGCGACTTCATCTCCATCACCGCCCGCACTTTCTCCGGATTCACCTCAATATCTCTCTTGGTCACCAAGTAACCCAAGAATTTCCCCGATTTCACTCCGAACGAACACTTGGCTGGATTTAGCTTCATCCCATACCTCATCAAAGTCAAGAATGTTTCCTTCAAGTCTCGCACATGATCCATCTCCTCCTTGCTTTTTACCAACATATCATCCACATAGACCTCCATATTCCTCCCATTGTTCCTTGAAAATTTTGTCCACTAACCTTTGATACGTGGCACCTGCATTCTTCAAGCCGAAGGGAATCACTACGTAACAATAAGTTCCTCGACTCGTCAGAAAGCTCACCCTCTTCCTGTCCTCTCTTGCTAAGGGGATTTGATGATACTCCTGCGAGGCATCCATCAAACTCAACAATTCACACCTAGCAGTTGAGTCGACCAGCTGGTCGATTCTAGGCAATGGGTACAGATCTTTCGGGCATGCTTTGTTTAGATCGCGGAAGTCGATGCACATTCTCCACTTTTCCTCCGCCTTTGACACCATCATTGTATTAGATAGCCATTCTGGGAACTGAATCTCCTTGATATGCCCCGCTCCCAATAGCTTCTCGACCTCTTGCTCGATAATTTTATCCATCTCTGCTCCATGGTGCCTCCTCTTTTGCTTCACTGGCCTCACGCTGAGGTCGATGATTAGACGATGCTCGATCACCTCCGCACTTATCCCCGTCAAATCTTTCGCTGTGTAAGCGAAAATATCAGCAAACTCCCTAACCAGATCGATCAACTTCGACCGGATAGGCTCCTCCACATCTTTCCCAATTCTAAACTTTCTCTCCTCATATTCTTCGACCATCTGGATTTCCTCCACCTCTCCTCCTGGCTGGATATCCACATTCTCCTTACCCTTCTCCACTCTCTGCCTATCCTCCTTCGTCCTCGACCCACATGATCGGTTAATCTCCTCCTCCTTCAGCTTGGCCTGCCTCTTCGCCAGTTGTTTATTATTTCTCACTGTCGTCTGGTAGCAGCTTCTTGATGTAAGTTAATCTCCGACAATCTCACCAACGTTTTCGCCCATAGGATACTTGATCGTCATGTGGTACGTGGATACCACCGCCTGGAACGCATTCAAGCTCGTCCGCCCCATAATGATGTTGTAAGATGATTCAACTCCCACTACCACAAACCTTACCATCCGTACCTTCCTCGTCTTTCCTACTCCCAATGCTACCGGCAAACTCACTTCGCCCATCGGCATCACCTCTCCTCCATTGAAGCCGTAAAGCGCCATGGCCACCAGTTTCAACTCCATATTTAGCTCCTTATTAATCTGCACAAAACAGTCATAAAACATCACGTCTACCGAACTCCCGGTATCAATAAACACCCTCTTCACATCAAAGCCCGCAACCTCCGCAGTAATCACCAAAGCGTCATTGTGCGGCAAGACCACCCCTTCAGCATCCTCCGCTTTAAAACTTATCACTAGCATGCGAGCCGTAATCCCCACCTCCTCTCTCTTCCTTTTCACAGCTCGAGCATGCTCCTTCCTGGCCTTATTCTAGTCACCATCCGTCGACCCTCTCTAAATCATATAAATTGTTCCTCGCTTCATAGGAGTTTCGCCTCCGTGCCCTCCCTTATCTCCATCTCTCCTCGGCTTCTTCCCTCGACCATCTCGACCATCCCTATCATCTCCCTCCTCATCTCTATCACTCCGTTCCTCCGAATCCTCCCAGCATCTCCTCTTTCATTTCCCCTTAGCCCTATCATGATACACAAACTCTTTCAATTGCCCCGCTCGAATCAACCTCTCGATCTCATCCTTCAAATGCCTACAGTTCTCCGTGGTATGGCCGTAATCTCGATGAAAACGGCAGTAGATATCTGACCTGGGTCGAATCGGGCCTGTAAACCTCGTCTTCGGCCATGTCACATCCTCGCTCGGCATCTTCTGCTCCATAGCCTCGAGCACTTCTGTCAAATCTTTTCTCAAGGGTGTAAAATTATGGTAACTCTTCCTTTCGAACGATAATGTCCTCCCCTGCCACCTGTCATCCCTTCTCGTCTACTTTGAATCTCGACCCTCTTTCTTGGGCGATGTTCTTTTCGGCCCACACCTTTTGGGCGAACTTCTCCTCGGCGACCTTCCCCTTGGTGGGCTCTTCTCCTTCTTTAGCTCTGGTCGAGCTGCCCCCTCCAATATTGCAAACTCCACCTCCATCTCCTCCAAATTAATGTACTTCCTGCATCACTTTAAAACATCCTCATATGATCGAGCAGGGGTTTTTGCCAGGGAGGTTCGACAAGGCCCCGCTCGAAGACTCCTTATCAATCCTTTCACCTCATCTGACGCTGAGTGCTCCTCCAAACATGTCTGATTATATCGAGCAACATACTTCCTCAACGACTCCTTCTCTCACTGCCTCATTACCATCGGAGTCAGATATGTTTTCTCCTGCGCCACCGCGCTTGAGTATTGATTGGTAAGCTTACTAGCAAAATCCCCAAAATCCGCGATCGACCCAGGGGGTAACTGATGAAACCAGTCAAGTGCTCCTCCGCGCAAGGTCGATAGAAATTCCCTGCAACATACAGAATCAGAATATCCATGTAACACAACCATATTCTCAAAGGTCCTCACATGCCTTGATGGGTCAGATGACCCGTCATACACAAGATTAGTCTCCTTGAAATTATTCGGTAAAGGAGCGGCGAGAATCTCCCTCGAGAAAGGATGTCCTCAAGCTCTCCTCTCCAGCCTCCCCTCAACCTTGTCCTGCAGCTGGCGCAACTGCTCCGCCATTCTCTCCATCGCACGATCTCTTCCACCTCCTCCATCTCCATAACTGGACACATCCTCGTCCTAGATTCCTACTACTGTGGTCGGCGCGGTGGTGGCGTGAGATGTGTGGCTTGTGACTTGCTGCACCGCCTGCGCCGCCGCTATCCTATGCATCTCCTCCCTGGTCATCGTCACCATCTGTTGACCGGGAGCTTGTGCAACGACTTGTGGTGGTGCTCCTCCTTGTGTCGCCACTCCTCCTTGCACCATCGCTCCTCCTGGTTGCGCCACCACTGGGTTTTGGGGCGGCGGCGGTGACATCGCCGCCGCGGCTGCTGCGCGAGCCTCCTGGGCACGACTAGATCCGGCGTCTCCTCCGGGGATCGTTGTCGACGCTCCTAAACCTTGAAGGACGGGTGTAGGAGTAACCAGCATCTGTGAAGGGACAAAGAAACCCGGAGGAGGGCCTTGCCCAATCGGCCTGGTCGTCGTCCAAGCGTCGTCGAACGTCGACTGCAAGTTGGTTCTGGGAATTCCGTCCGCCATAGCTGAGCTTCAAACACAACTTTTCGAACAAAGTTCCCACAGACGGTGCCAATAATGCAAGTGTGAATGCCCTGGTCCAGTTTGGGATAGATCGATTCTTTTCCTCGCCGGTAGAACGTTGGAAACCTGCAAATAACTCTCACACTGGGGGTTGTGTCCGGTGAAGAGCCTCCGATGCTTAAGTCAGTATGTGTATGAGTATACTGAAGTGAATAATGGAAAAATCGTGTTAAGGGAGAAAGGCTCACCCCCTTTATATAGGGGTGAGATACCTGCCCTAATAGCTGCCCGAATAAGGTGAGCTGGCTGCCCAAACTGCCCGTCCGTACTCTGACACACAGCGCGTATGTCAGAGGTGGCGCGAGGCGTTGGGAGCTGTCAGAGGTGGTTGTCGCTATCACCCAATAGGTTCTCGACACGTGTCCTCCTGCACATGGGATGAATATTCTTCTGAAATTCCGTTAGAGGCTCTTTCACGCGCCTGTAACTAGGCCGATTTACGAAGTGTTAAGACCACGAAGTGGTCGACCGGTCGAGGTCGACTGAACTGCTCGACCGTTCATCTGGTCGAAGGATAGATTGGTCGATTGCTTTGTTGGTCGACTGGTTAACTGCTCGATTTCCTCGACTTTCTCACGGTACGACCTCCTTGACCGGTCAGCAGACCGGTTTAGCCTTGTGGGTATAATATCCTATATCACACATTAATTTTGTTATTTTATTATTATTTCTTTTCAACCAAACATAATATAAAATATTAATTAGAAATATTAAAATATTGGATATATTTTTATCGTATAAATAATGAATATTTTCGATTATATAGAGTAATGTCTATAATTCATTTACCCGATCAAATAAAATGATTTTTTTAGTTCGGTTTTAGTTTGATTTGAGTATGTTCTTATGGGTAGACAATATTGTTTTATGAATTTCACGTTAATTATCAAATTGCACAATTGGGACCGAAACCAACCGAGTTAAACATTTTAGTTCGAAAATTTATAATTCCTTTCCGTTATCAATTTTTATTTGAAAAACTTCATATATTACAGTGGACTTTTGGTTAACTTGTGAAACTTTTACGTGTAACGAAAACAATTCATTAATTTGTTATTAAAAATATTACATTAATTTTTATTGTGCACGTCCTTGGTAACAATTGTGAATTTTACGTAATATTATAGTGCATATAAATTATTGTGAAAATAAATTAAAATTTGGCCTATAAGTCCCTAAATACATCTACTTCACCAACACATGACCCAACAACCAAAACAAACTTTAAAATTATAATTCAATCTTACAACTTGTCAATTTTACAAAAGCAAACCCCTCTATTGTAGCTGCAAGTCTGCAACTCTCGATCATCCCAATGACCCTAGCCATCTCCACCGCCTCTTGCCGAGAAGCTCTTTTGCCAAATTTGCATGTGGCATGAATGTAATAATATTTTATATATCATTCTATTATTGTGGACCATATAATTAGTTGGACCTAATTGAATTAATAGTCAAACTTTATTAAAGATGAATATATTTAATAGATTATTTAATGTTCTAATATTAAAGAGTCCAATGTGTAATGTTTAACTTGGACATTAAGTTACTTTAGAACATGGGGAATGGTAGTATGATAAGGATTCTATGTCTTCTCCTCCTATATATACTACATACCCCTCTCTCCCATCTCATACGAAATAAAGTTCTCAACATCAGGGGCTTTGTGAAAAGACGAGAGACGCGGGAGAGAGAAACAATTCATAGGCAAAGAAGAATCAATTGTTGGGGATTTCGAGAGGAACAAGGAAGGACTATAGTTGGATTCTTGTAAGTTTTATGTGCAATTTAATTAATGCAAAAGATCCATGTTCTATGAATTGCTAGAATTAAATGCTTAGGGTTTATTCAATTCTGCCTAATAATTATGAATATACCCGTTAAATTTCTTACATGTGGTATCAAAGCATGTGTTTATGCATATGATTAAATTGTCGATCACAGTTTATCATGTCCTGTGCAGAATTAAAATTGGAAATTGCTGTCGGGAATTATTTGTGTGTCTGCCGCGAATTATGATTGCAAATTAGTGTTGGGAATTATTTTTGTGACTTGCAATTTGACGATGAATTCTTATTATTGTTTCTATTATGTTCTAATTTACATATTCTAAGTTAATGGATGTATTATGGCCTCAGTTTTGTGAACATCTGTTAAATTGCTGCAAGTGGCACTAATTGAATTATTGAAAAAATTATTTTATAATTTGGGTTGAATGATCACCCAATTACTCCTTTGATTATTTATCAAATATATGCATTGAGTATTGGGATTTATTTGCCCATGAATTATTTGGTTGGAAATTGTTTTGTATGAGATTAATCATAGTTTTCATATTCGCATGACAATGTACAATCTAAGTTGTTTCGTTAAAGGTTTAGTCTCTTACAATTGTGGAGACTTTAATGATATAGTTAGATACATTGATGGAGATTTATTATAGTTTTGATAATCTCATAATATATACATCAAATAAAATATTTCTAATTATATTATCTATATAAGAAAACTTGTTAGTCACTAAAGTTGCCTAGTTTAATTTATGGAGTAGATAATTAAATTATATGAAAGTATCAATTATTCAAATATAAAAGGATGTCTTATTAATGTCTTTCAAATTATATATTTGAATAATTGATGTCATGGATTATAAATTAGGAGGACACCCAAAGGTGGGCCATGGGTTTATAGTTTATGACAACTAAAAGAGAAATTATAATTAGAGTAGATTAATTAGTGAGTTTGTCCAAAGATAACCATTAATTGATCAAAATTTATATATTTTCTATTAAGGATTAATATTAAAAGAGAATTTATACTTAAAAGTGATGTTAATTAGCGTGTTTGTCTAAAGATAGCCGCCATTTGACTCAAGTATGTATAATCTCCATCAAGGATTAATATATGAAAGAGAAATTATAATTAAAGTTAGGTTAATTAGTGTGTTTGTCCAAAGATAACCACTAATTAATCACAAGACCCTATAATTTCTGTTAAAGATCTTTCCTATTAGGCATCAATCAAGTATATTATATATTTAAATATTTGCCCAAAGGTATATTTAAATATATAATTTAAAAGATTTCTGAATCCATTAATTTCCTCTCAAAGCCTAATTAAATAGCATGTATTAAAGTTTACAGTGTTTAGATTTAGTTTTCCGTCAAGTATTATTATTAAAAATTCAATGGGCTGAACTTCAATGAATGGTCTGAGCATATTCATTTTCAATTAGGTGCACTGAATTCGGATATACTCTAATTACTAATGAAGTGCCCACAACCATTATGGACGAGAGCTCCAAAGTAGAGGTAACTCTTCGTAGGGTATGTGAGCGATCAAATAGGTTGTGTTTGAATTTTATGAAATTAATCATGACGGATAACATTAAGGCTGATAATACAATAGAATTCCTAAATAAAAAAAAATCAAAGAACTATCTCCATTTAAAGTTACGGAAGAAAGTCTATTGTGGAAAGTTTCATGATCGAACTCACCACTATAAAAGTTCAACTCATTCCGTTCCATTCATGGTATCGTGTCTAACATGTTCAACATATAAGATAAACTTGCAAACATGAGAATGAATGTGATAGACTCATTTATGGTTTTATTCATCATGAACTCCCTACCTGTCGAGTTTGGCCAATCCTAGGTGAACTATAACACCATTAAAGATAAATGGGACTATAAGGAAATTAAGGCTATGCTGGTACAGGAAGAGGTGAGAATAAAAGAGATGAGACAAGAGTCGATTCACTTTATATCTCATGTGAGAGCCTATAATAGTGAGATAAAATGGAAAACAAAGGCAAATAAAAGAAGATTGGCTGACTCAAAGATTTTGCAGGTCCAATCATTAAAGAAATGAGGTGTTATTCCTGTAAAAAGTTAGGTCACCTCATAAAAGATTGTCCGATATAAAATCTTGATTCGAAAAGAAAGACATACATTAAATTTTCGTATGTTGTGAATCAAATTTATTAAAGATTCCCAATGATACTTGGTGGCTTGGTTATGTGCAACTACTTATGTATCTCATATTTAATTTTGGGTTAAACGTAGTGCACATAATGAATACTATACTCTCTTATGGCATTAAAGATTATGGTCACATATCCGAAGAAAGTTTTGAGAATGGTAAATAATGAAACCATTTCTCATTTGGATTTTAGTGATCAAGATGTATGTGTAGGATGAATTAAAGAAAAACAAACTAGACTTACATAAAGAGATTTGCCAAGAGAAGCACTAAAACTTATAACTTATTTACACTAATTTTTTGTGGTCTATTCGACATCCCTTCATGGGGTGATGTAAGTATTTAATCACCATTATAAATGATTTCTCACGTTATGGTTATATTTATCTACTACATGAAATGACTCAATCATTGGACTATCCAAAGATATACAATGATGAGATGGAAAGGTAGTTAGATAAATAAGTAATTGATGTGAGATCTCCCAAGATTGGTGAATATTATTGTCAGTTCAATGAAAGAGGATAATGTATTTGTCCATTTGCAAAGTTTCTTGAGATTTGAAATATTTGTGTGCAATACACTATAATTGTGACTCCTCAACATAATGGTGTTGATGAGAGGATAATTCGTACTTAAAGGATATGATTAGGAATATGTTGAGTAAATCAACATTAACGTTTTCTGTGTGGATGCATTAGAGACTGCTGCATATTTGCTAAACTAGGTTCCTAGTAAAGTAGTTTCTAAAATACTTTATGAACTATGAAAGAGTAGGAAAACTAGTTTGAGGCATCTTCATATTTGGGGGTGTCAAGCAGAAGTAAAAGTACATAATCCACATAAAAAGAAACTTAATCCTAGGGCAACCAGTGGTTATGCATTGGCTATCCAAAAAGTTATAAAGGATATAAGTATTATATCCCTAACCATAGTACGCGAGTAGTTGTTTCCAACAATGCTCGATTCATTTAAAATGATCAAATCAGTGGGAGTTTAGAATCGTAAAGTTTGGATGTCAAAGAAACTCAGGTTGAACAGTCCAAGCCCGAGAGTCCATTAATGGTTGTTATTATTCTAGTTACATTACCGTCATGTAACTTAGATGAATAACAAAAGGATCTAAACTCACTTGATAATGAATCGGCCACCAGCTATCAAGAAATTATAGAACAACATTTGGTTGATGAATCACAAGCCATGAAAAGTGAAAAATTCTGGTAAAGTTGATCAATGCCATGAAAGAATAATTAAAGTCAATGGATGACAATAAAGTTTAAAATTTAGTAGAATTACCTAAAGGGTATAAAAGAGTTGTGTGTAAATGGGTTTTCCAAAACCAAACACCACTCTAAAGGTAATATCGAAAGGTATAAAGCTAGACTTGAATGCTACATCCAAAAGGAAGGCATTGACTACAAGGAATCATTCTCTCTCGTTTTTAATAATGATTCCTTGAGAATTGTAATGGTGATAGTGGCTCTGTATGATGTTAAGCTTTATCAAATGGACATAAAGATCACCTTCTAAATTATAAACTTAAAAGGAGATCTATATGAACTAATTAAAAGTTTTTTAGATCACAAGAGTGAAATGTGGGTGTGTTAGTTGAATAGATCGATATATGGACTAAAACAAGCCTCTTGTCAATGGTATCTTAAGTTTAATGATACCATCACTGCTTATGGTTTTGTAGAGAATATCGTAAATTGGTGTATCTACATTAAGGTCAGTGGGAGTAGATTTGTTACTTTAGTTCTGTATGTCGATGACATATTTATAGTTGCTAATAATGTGGACATGTTTCACGAAGTAAAGTATTATCTCTCTAAAAAAAGGTTATGAAATAAAGGATGTGGATGAAACGTCCTTGCTAATTAGAATAGAAATATTCTGGAATAGATTACAAGGAATAAATGTTTATCCCATAAAATTTCATTTGAGAGATAATGGATGGTTGTTCTGTATAATTCTAATTCATAAAAGAGGTACATTTAGTCTAAACTAATTGTCTGAAAAGGTGAAATGGAATGAAAAGTAATGGAGGAAATTCCTTAGATATAAATGATCAGGAGTCTTAAGTGAGACAAACCTGTATTAGGTTTGATAACATATTTGTTGCCGGTACGTTAAGCAAATATGAAAGTAAACTCTAAACGCTTATTTAATTGCTGCAAAGATTTTTTTAAAGTATTTACAAGGCATTAAAGAACACATGCTAACTTAAAGAAGATCCAAATTATTGGTTATAATTAGATACTTTGATTCAGACTTTTGCTCATAATGTCTAAAGGAGCAAAATTATAGAAAAGTGGAACAAAGTCCATCATCGTGACTTCCACGATTAAGTTTGAGTTTGTGGTATGCTTTGAGGCCACAAATCAAAATTTAGGGCTACGATGCTTTATCTTAGGACTTGGAAATGTCGACATCTTGTCCAAGCCGCTAAGAATTATTGTAGTTTTGTAGCAATAATATTTCAAGGAATGACAAGTATTCAAAGGGTGTAAATCACATAAAATTGAAATACTTGGTCGTAAAAGAAGAAGTGAAGAAACAAAACATGTCATTTGAGCACATTAGTACTGATTGCATGATAGCGGATTCATTAACTAAAGGGTTAGCCCCTATAGCCTTTGCAAGGCATGTAGAAAAAATGGGGTTGACACATGGAGCCTTGTTGTAATGATTAGATATTAATATTTGTTGCTCAAATTATTTAGACATTTATTGAATTCAATTATAGTTATTTTGTTCTTCACATATAACATCATCATTA
>CACSLK010011299.1:8101098-8123392 GCA_902706635.1 Striga hermonthica | reverse complement strand
ACAATGATCCAACAATATCTGATGTGGATCTAAAGTCAAGTCCTCATGAAAGGTCATCCTGGTCAACGTGTCCTGACATGAAATCCAAAACAACAAGTATAGTCAGGATCATGTGGTGGCGTGTCAAACGGGGGCAATACGATTGCGGTCCCATACAGGTGAAGCGGACCATAAGAGGGTTAGCCCAAATGAAGCCCAAGTGAGATTTCATCCCAAAATCAATTAGTGATGGGAGGAGTAGCCCACTAGACTTATAAACTAGGCTCATTTACCCTATCAAATCAATGTGGGACAACTCACAAGTGATATTCCCAACATGACGGCCGACCAAATCTAAATGATGGGTACTCTAGCTAGTCTATTTTTCAACTTATATATAGTAATCATTGCGGCTGGGGTAAATTGGTTTTACTCGAACACAGCAGGACGCATCCCTTCTTCAGAATCTTTGTTTGAAAAGGTCAATACACCCGGGGCTAAAAAGCCTGGTTTTACACACGGTATTTGTGGAAATAGTAATAGCCTTTTCAAACTGGATATGCAATATAAGCCAAACACTGCGTCAGATTTTTTTTATTTCCCCATGGTGTGTTGCAGTTCTCTTCAGATTGATAAATTTTTGTATAATCCCTCCCTATATATTAATTCATAACGTGTTGAGTTTAGGTGACAGATTCTCACGCTTCGGATACTGATATGACGAAAATCTATGCTTCGTGATGTTGTTTTTATATTGTTTTTTGCTCTGGAGTTAGGTTTGGTATTAGAAATAAATAACTTTACACATATATTCATTAACTCAACACTCATGTTGTACATGAGTATTAATACCAGTATGTATTATTTGTGATAAAACAGGCCAATATATAATCTACCAAGTTTAATTATTTGACTAGTACACCATTGTATGAAAATTTTAGCCTAATTTCACTTTAAGTCCACTATGTTGGTCATTTTCGAAAAAAATGTTTATCGTATAGGGTGTCATCAATAATCGTCCACTAAGTTGCCACTTTAATTTAAATTGTACTAAAAATGACGATCATTTTTAGTACGTTATCTTGGTTTTTGTATGAATTTTGATGACGCTCTATATGATAGATCTATATGATAGTTCTTTTTCGAAAATGCTAACTTAGTGGACCATTTTTTATGACGCTTTATATGATAGATCTTTTTCGGAAAATGGCGAAAATAGTGAACTATTTCTAAAATTTTGGCTGAAAAAATTATTTTATAATTTTTAATTAAAAATAAAAAAACAATGAAATACTGCGTAATTATGCACCATTTATAATTGAAGTGCCAACATAATATATCAAGTTTGATGACAGATCAATGTAACGAATGATTTGTGTAAGTAAACCTAATTGATTGATCATTTATGAAATATTTGCATTAATGGCCTTTTCCGCTTACAATAATTTGCAACATTAGAAGTACTATTAAGCTTAACTATTCGACAAATACGTATTCTTATTAAGAAATCTTTAATACGTACGTTCTTGAGGGAGAGCTTTGCCGCCCTTGTGGTCCTACTCGACTCGATTCCAGATTAGTCGGTTCCCATGTAGATCCAAAAACCGGAAGGTCCCTGTACAAAAAAAAAAAAAAAATTAGACCATTTATATAATTTACGGGAACTA
The DNA here is from genome assembly GCA_902706635.1 of Striga hermonthica. Classification (NCBI taxonomy): domain Eukaryota; kingdom Viridiplantae; phylum Streptophyta; class Magnoliopsida; order Lamiales; family Orobanchaceae; genus Striga; species Striga hermonthica. Next base: position 8,121,746 of record CACSLK010011299.1, on the reverse strand, counting down.
CTACAGTCTCGTTGACGGAATGGTTCCGTATGTCAGTATTAGTTACGGTAGATTATCCACACCACCATAGGCGGCTCCAGGGGGTAGGCAACCTAGGCATGGGCCTAGGGCCTCCATTTTATTTGGGACCTCATTTTTTTTTAAAAAATTTATGTATTTGTGTTGAGTTTTGTCTATCTATACAAATGAGGCCTCATTATTATTTTAATATTATGTATTTGTGTTAGGATTTTGTCTATGTACCCAATATTTCTACAAATGAAGGGGTTAATGGCTAAATATGGACTTGATCAGTCATTACACAAGTCATTACACAATATTTACACAAATGTTCGGTCAGAACAAGTTGTGTGAGAATAAATATTCTTTGTAGTGACATGATTTTTATTTTTTTCTCTTTGTTGTCTTCGTGATTGGTTGAATGTAATTTTTTTTTCGAAACGATATAATTCATTACTAAACACGTACTTACAACCGGCTCAGGAGCCGGAAATGAGAGGCTACCAAAGGTAGCCTAAATGCCACAACACAACACAACCAGAAAAATACAGAAAAAACAAACAAATAACTCTCCAATGAGAGAATACCCACTCCCCAACGGGAGAATACAAACTCCCCAACGAGAGAATCGACACTCTCCAAATGGAGAAAAACACAAATGCACACTAAAAGGCAACATCACAAACAAACACAATAAAAAACACAAAACAACTAAACTAAAACTAAAATCCTTCCCGCAGCAGTGTAGCCAAACCGAACACCAACAATGCCGACACCATGGCCAAGACCCGCAATCGGAGATTCAAAACATACTCCACCTTCCAAGACCCGACAACCCAGATTCAGGACACAGGGCCCCACCCCGACCCGAGCCGACTCGACCTGGTTGAGGCTCCACCACCCGACCCGACCCGGTTGAGTGTAATTTATTAAAGAAAAACATAAAAAAAATCTTTTTTTTCAATTATTTATTTATTTGTTTATTTAATAATCTCATTTAAATTTATGATTTTCTATGCAAGTAGCCCTAATTACCATGTAAATTCAAATCGGGAACATTTGAAAAGAAAAAAACTTGTCTGGGGCCTCCGAATTTCTGGAGACGGCCTGCACACCACATAATTTATATGTGTATCGAATGGTAAAAAATACTGACGGTACCATCCAATAACGGGACATCAGTATTTTCTAATTTACATATACAAATAAGATACTATTCAAATTACACAAATCAGATAATAAAAATATCCTTGCACCCTAATTTTCATGAATTATTACCCTCTGATGAAACTAATGATATGACGTTATTAGTCATTCAGGTGTCAATCAGAGTGCGGAATACTATAATAATGCCGTAGCAAAAATTCGTCATCCCCTCGAAATTGTTTGATGTAATTATCAACTACTTTTTACACGAAAATTGTCACCTTTCTTTTCAAAATAATATCAAAATAATTATCAACCACTTGTAAATGGATACTGTTCATAATATGTGTCGTCTTGACAAGTTAATGTAATTAAGAATTTTTTGTTTTGTCAATAATATTCTCTTTAATGAAAATTAATAATGTGAAATTATGGGTGAATAGAAAAAGACATAGTGTATATTTATTATTTAAATGAACGTAATAATAGAAAAATATGTAAAAAAAAATATTCAATACGTCATCAATTTTATTAGTGATAAATAAAGTCAAAATGACATTTAATATATAGTAGTATATGAAAGAGCAAAATTAATCAAAATCAAAGGTTTTGCCATAATCATATATATAGAATGGCATCATCAAAAAAAAAATCCACCATATGATCGAGCATGTACTTAGCCATTAGAGTGGAAACACAAAATCACGAACAAATACCAAAGACATTGATATTATTATTATTATCAATGCTCGATTTCGGACGACTGCTCGTCATCCTCGAACGAGTCGACCCCATAGGCCCCGTGTCCATCCCCGAAGGCCTTGATGTGATCCTTGAGGGACCTCTTGTGCTTGAAATCCGAGCCGCACGCACAGTACCACAGCTTCCCGCAGTTTTTCTCGTGGGTGCGCCAGTCACCGCGCACGGCAAAGGCCTTGCCACATTTGCGGCAGACGAAGGGCTTGATGCCGTGCTTCCTTTTGTAGTGGGTCTGAAGGGTGCGGAAGTCCTTGAGGGGCTTGGCCCGTGGGTGGTCGATGTTGTTGCGGCAGCCGGGGGTGCAACAGTAGCACGGGAGCCTCAGCATGGCAGTTGGCTGCGTGCCTCTCAGGGATTCGGGTCCTTTACGGTACTGGGACCCGTGGCCCCACATGTGCATCTGTGTCAAGGGTTTTAGAGGTCAATTAGTTCACTGTTGTTTGTAACTATTATTTATTTAGGATTTCATTATTTTCTTTTCATTTTTTTTTTATCTAATTGTAAATCGAAAATTGTCGTCAACGAAAAAGTTCAATTTTAATGTCTGAATTAATTAAGATGACTAAAAATAGGTTAAATTTCATTTTTAGTACATTATGTTGGTCAATTTCCGAAAAAGGCTCATCATATAGGGTGTGTCGTCAGTATTGTCCACTAAGTTTCCAATTTTAATAAAATCTCGTACAACAGTTAACATAGTGTACTAAAAATGGAGATCATTTTTAGTACACTATCTTAGTTTTTGTATGAATTTCAATTAAAATAGTAATTTAGTGGATCATTCTTGACGACGCCCTATACGATGAAACTTTTTTCGGAAAAATAGGTAACATAGTGAACCATTTTAAAAAAATAAATAAAATTATGCACTAAAAAATGAGTTTGCTATTTTTTTTTGGGGGGGAGGGGGGGAATTTTTTTGGTAGAATGAAAAAATAACAAAAATTTTGCATACATTGGATGGTCCCTTGTGATTTGGGTACTTAACTGATGTGATATAACAAAACCTTGAGGGCATTTTATTGAAATTTATTGAATTAGCCCTTTTTAGATAAGGATTCAAATATATTTTTTTTTAATTATTAAAAAAACTTGGGTAGGGATTTCAGACTAAACAAAAAATAAATAAATAAATAAATAAATAAATAAAAATAATTAATCAAGGTCATCATGAAAGAATCTCGTTTTTGCAGATGTTTTTGGGGTCTACTCAAAAATTAATGTTACCCAATCAAGAGGTCTCATCATATCATATGTATTGTAAAGCATAACTGTTATAAAAAAGGTTAAAGTTTTTGGAAAAGAAGGGAAAATAAAAAATAAAATAAATGAAAGCTAAAATTGATGCTTTTTGAATAATATATAACATGTGTGTGTCTTTGTGTGAAAAACAATTAAAAAAAAAAAGATGATGCAGAAAGCAATTAATACAATTAATGTTATTACTGTGACAATGATGAAACAGGAAACAATAGAATCATTCTGTGCAAATTGAACACAACTGGCAATATTATGAATATATATAATTAGTAATTATACAAACTTCAAAGGACAAAAGGCATAATGGACTAATTGTGGCAGGTTTTCAGTTGCTCCAGGTGGATTTTGTATATGCATACATCCCAAATTCCCTCCCAAAAAAAAAAAAAAAAAAGAATTAATTAAATAAGGTAAATTAAGGAAGATGCTACGGTCCTGTTAGATCAACTATCTCTGACGATTACATGATGATTCAATGGTTCCAACTCTCGACGGAATGGCTCCGTAACGGGACCGTAGCAATTCCTAAATACTACTATTAGAGTGAATAAAAAAAAATAAAAAATTAAACAAGAAAGAAAGAAAGACAGAGATAATCAGCTGTTGCATAAAAGGAAAAAAGTTTGAAAAAACCCTAAATAAGGACCCATCTCTGAACCAATCAATCCCACTAAAAGTTAAAGGTTGAAATTACACTAAAAAAGATGTGGAGAAAAAAAAAATAAAAAAAAATCATGGCTTCTCTCTTTTTCTGCAATATTAGTAAATCACATTTTTTTCATCACCAAAGAAATAAATAAATAAATAAATAAATAAAACACACACACACACACAGAGAAGGAGGAAGGTAGCAAGATTTGTGACATACCTGCATGTTATTGTACCTATTAAAAGTCTTGAAACAAAGCGGGCAGGAAAACTGGGTCGGGCCTATTAGAATCTGAGCCGGGCTCGGGATCCAATACTGGCCCTTGTTAATCGGGCCCACGGCTGCCGCTGCGGCCACACTAACGCCGGAAGCCTCCTCCTCCTCATCGTCCTTGCCGGAATCCGTGAAGTCGGCACAAGCAGAAGTCGTTGGAAGGCCCAAATTCAGAGTGACGCCCAATAAAGACTCGTCGTTCTTCTTCGTGTTGGTGTCGAGATCCATGGAAGCATCGCCTGGCCGGGGGCCGAGGAGGGGAAGGGCTTCCTTGAGCGGCGGCGAAGTGGGCGGAGAAGGCGGGTATCCGTAATTGTTTGTGAAGTAGAAGTTGAAGCTGTAGTTGTTGCGTGCCAGCGAAGACGAAGACGACGACGATGATGATGGCGGTGACGGGGTGGCTGTGGTGGTGGTGAAGTGGTTAGTAGGGTTGAGTTTGAAGCCTCCATTATTGATCAAGTAATTGGGGTAGGGATCAGCCATGATGAGAGAGAGAGAGAGAGAGAGAGAGAGAGAGAGAGAGAGATTAAATGATGAGGAGGGAGGACATATGCATAAAACAAGAATACCTAAGATGACCAAAAAGGTTGGGAAGGAGTAATAAGTGAACTTTGAAAGATTTACTGCTGGGTTTTTAAACTTTTTGAAGGAGGAGGATATGGTGAGGGTTGGTAGGAAAAGGTAATGAAAGTGGATTAATAGAAATGGATTCGATGAAGTAAAAGCTTGATGAATAGTACTTCTATTGTCTATTCTGAAATGGTTTCATGTTCGCCATAAATTGGAACTCACCTAATATCATACTTATTATTGTGAGCAGCTCTGATATGCTTACGGGATTTTCGTCTGAAAACTTAATTTTGTTAATAAAAATGTAAATTCAGAAATTTTAGATATGTACAAATGTTTTTTTTTAAAAAAATATTGGATTAAATAATTAGATAGACTATAATAAATTTGATGTTACTAGCACGTATCCCGTGCGATGCACGGGACAAAGATATTAAATGAGTTATTTCACAGTATTTTCAGTTTAAGTCTAAAAAGTAATAGGGTTATTATCTATTTTCTACCTCTTTTAATCAACATTAAGCCAAAAAACAATAGAGTCATAAGCTCTTTTTCCACATCTTTTAGTCAACGCTGTTTTTTTAGCTAGAACATTAAATATGAGCATGTTAAGGCTAGCTTGTAAAATAATTAATATATTATCTCACTAAAACATTTATACTAATAAAAATTTAATTTTAGCATATAAATTTATCCCTTGATATAAGAGAAAGTAACAATTTTACTTACTTTGTTCACCATATAATATTTAATTACTATTTTATATATTATATAATAAAAAAGAATACTGTTAAATAGTGCAGTAAAATTTTTATAAAATTATATGATTTCTTTTACAATATATATTTAATATCTTTTTATGATTTGATAATATAACTATAATATATTCTTAATGATATAATGATTTACTTAGTATAGCTAGAATGCTGACAAATAAAAAAACTATTAGACGCATCCAATATTCTGCTATAAGATAATGTTTTCTCGTTATGATGAGGTTTTTATCCATCATATTTTTCTACACATCTATTAGATTAAAAATTTAGATGCAGCCATCATTCTGCTATACTTAAGAAAAATGTTTCCTCGGAGCGAGATGCATGCCACATGTCATCTAAACTTTTTTTTTTTTAGTTTGTTACTTTTAATTATCACAAATTTGTCCGCGTGAATTGATTTACAACATACTGTACATTCAATTTTACAAAATACTCTACATTCAATTAAGACTGATTTTTATTTGCTAATGATTTATAAAGATTGATTATTATTTTGACCAAACAGGAAAGATGAACTTGTTGGATCAATGTTGTTAATCTAAACAAACATAAAAGTTTTTCATATTATTTTTTAGTCTTTATGAGTTTGTAACGTTTTATCAGTGTATGAAATATTTTCATGATTTTTTTATTTATTCCACGATTTGTTAATTCATTACAGTTTTGAACAATCTATGAAAATTATTAAGCCGCCTTCTGGCAAATATGTATGTGGTTATGTGTTCGTGTATCATAAGTCGCAAACATAATGAATAACATTATAAATTATTCATTCAAACTTTTATTCATTACAAATATATTAAAATAGTTTATATAACAACCATTAAATACCACTTTTAATATATTTATAAATAAAAAAAGTACATAAATTTTCTAGTGTGTTCAAATTTAAATAGTTTTTGGTGGGCTCAATTTTAAATCATCCAGACATTTGGTCAAACACATAGGTGTGTTTAAATTTAAATCATTGGCATTTTTTTCGATTGAAATTTAAATTATGTTCAATCATCTATCATGGTACTGTAATGTGTATAATATATATATATATATATATATATATTTAGATATATATACAATTTTTTAACAAATAATATGTGTTTTATAAAAATAATAATAATAATTTCACAAAATTTTAGATGTAAAATCTGATTTTTGATCACAATAGAAAAATCATGGTAAGTTGTATTGAAAAGGTGTTATGGGATAAAACAATTAAATAAATAATTAAATAAAATACTTAATAAAAATATAATACATTAATTACCTTTGACTTTTCTTATTACAAAATCTAGTAAATAAGATAGCTTTTTATATAAGTATAAATTTAATTATTTTTTTTTTACGGAATAGATTCTAAATTCTATATTGTAGAGATTCAAATCGAAAAAAACATCTACTATATATAATAGAAAGTTTGTTAAGTAAATATTTATACAGATTCTAATCGGAAAAAACATCTATTCCATATTTATAAATATTCTAATCGGAAAAAACATCTATTCCATATTACAATATGTAATTAATGAAAGTTTGTTAAGTTACTAATTTTAGACAATAATTAATGAATTTGGCGGGAAAATATTACTAAAAGTGAATTAAGTTAATCCTTATCCTTATTATATATTAATAGATATGACAAAAAATGAGTGTCATGTAAATCTTTCTTGTCAGTAAAAATTTGTAGTAACAAAACTTTATAATCACAGTGATCGTTATTATTGTAGTCGCGTCACAAAATATATCTATGACAATATTATTGTTAGTTGTATTTGGTGTATTTTATATTGTAGGGTTAGATTTATTGGTATAATCTAAGGGTGACCCATCTTATAATGCCTTTATATACATGTACATACCCCTTGTGTAAATACAACAAAAGTTTTCCCCACATTTTAACATATTATCAGACTAGGGTTAGGGTCACACATAGGCTTGGTATTCGGTCGTTCGTCTCCAGCCACTTTTGACTCTCACCACCCTCACCATCCTCTCCAGCGTCCCTAGGCGGACCTTCGCCGAAAGTTTTGGCTCCATCGGCGCAGCGTGTGGCCCACACGCGGCTCGTCTTCGTTCCAGTGTCGGAATCTTTAGATGACGCGTGAACCCAACCTCGGACGCCTTTCAACGATCGACTCCTGTCACGTTTGGCTACATTGTGGTGCGATCACATTTGGTATTCGTTATTTTTTTTTATTTTTGCCCGTACGGATATTTTATCTGATCAGTGATCCAATTTGTTATTTTCTTTCGTCTGCTTCATGAGATTGTTGATGATTATTTATTTTTGGATATGGATCGCATGGATATCCATAGGCAAAAATTCAATTTTCCATTGGCCACTTTTGATCACTATCTTTCGCCTCATCAAAAATGGTCCATTATGTTACACTTTTCATCAGTTTTAGTACACTACTCCAGTTGGCGGGATTACAAGATGACGTGGACCGGGATTGGAGCTACGTGGAGGGATAGGTTATTGACGTGGTAGGATAAAGACCTGATTTGTCATCTCGTAATCCTGGGCCACGGGATGAGTATACTAAAACTGATGAAAAGTGTAACATAATGGACAATTTTTTATGAGGTGAAAGATAGTGTACCAAAAGTGAATAACGGACAAGTTAGCGAACCAAAATTAGATTTTTGTTGATATGCATACTTCTATTAGTGTTGCCTTATCTAAAGATACTTATAGTCTTTAAGCACAGTCAATGAAAAATATTCTAATTGATAGAAAATTCTGGAGAATTAATATAACTGGTGATGTATTGTCACCTACTATCCGCCTCGTATGGGGGATACCAACCCCACCTCACAGGCTCTTACGATATACGTTGATAGGTTGGAGGATTGTGATAGTCAAAACCATCAGATTTTTACTTGGTTACGTAACACTTCAGTTCCAGCTATTCAGATGCAACTTTCCCCTTTTGAAGGTGCGAAGGAGGCTTGGGATTCTTTTGGCTACTCGATTTTAGACTACGGGCTTGACTCACTTTTATCAGCTTTGGAGCACCTTCCATTCCACCAAGCAGCAACTCGGTCAATGAGTTTTCGTGCACAAGTACAACCTATCCCATATCATCTTCGACAGGCTATGATTGTTGGGATCGGTGAGGATCTCGCTATGCACAAATCACGAATTTAATAGCAACAATATACCTATGTGCAGTGGATCTAGAGGTTTTTTGTTTAATGAAACATCCTTCAGGATTGGGGATTAAGGCGGGATCCCCTACCTTTGTGTAGTTAGAATACGCTTCAAAAGGTAATGAAGAGTTCTATTAGCCAAATACAGAATCCAATCACAAAAACGAAAAATACTACCCAACCGAAGAATCTGATCCTAAGCTACTAGGTGCCTAGGCGTACAATCTAATCTTCCAAATGATCCATGAAACAAAAATACAAAAAAAAAAAAAATAAAAGATATTAAACTAAAATGAAACCACAAACAACAAAAGGCTACCGGAACCTGAAAGAGGGATAGCCGTCCTAGTCCATCCGTATAAGGGTACGGAGGCGAACCGGTGCGTCATATGGTCCAAGAGTTCCCCTCTTGGTGGTCGAGGCGTCGATGTTGTCAAGGTAGTCGGCGGCTCAGTTACCTTCTCCAAAGATATGCGAGATCTTGTTATGAACTGACTGGAGTGTAGATCTAATAAGCATTAGTGGGTGTTGTATCTGCCACGAGCCCTGATGACCCGATACAAAAAGGGTGGCGAGAACGGCAGCATCCAGCTCAAGCCGAATGTGAGTAGTGATAGATGTAGCTGCCTGAAGACCGATCTAGAGCGCCTGAATCTCCGCATCGTAGCTCGAGGAGGCCCAAAGAGGGGCATGGAATGCTAAAATGAGAGCTCCGATATGATCTCTGATGAGGCCTCCTCCTCCCGCGGCTCCTAAGAGTCGATCGAAGGATCCATCAGTGTTCAAATTAATCCAAGGGGGGGTCAGGTCTCAGCCAAACAATGGGCCTCGGTCGTGGGTGTTGTACAGACGACAGGGGAGGTGGAAAAGGTCGAGATGGCAGTGTGCAACCTGTCCACTGTGAAGGCATGAGTTTGCCCAGTGCTGTGATGAGGGAAAGATGTCGATCTACTTGCAAAACAATATGAGAGCTCGTGAAAGTAATATCCTTATGCTTCACACTATTCCTCTTTGTCCAAATGAAATACATGATCAAACAAGGAATGAGGAAGCCCACGTGTCTAGTGTGTGTGAGCTGTGAGAAAAAAAAAATCTCAGGAGCACAAAATTGCAGACTCTGAGAAGTTGTAGATTTCTTCTTAGGAGATCGTCTGAACTCAAATTTGGTTGGGCAGTCGGATTCTTCTCATCGAACTCGAGTAGCTCACGAGATGCAGTAGCTGAAAACATGCGGGTGCGTAAGGGTCGCCGGGAGGCGCTCATGCGGTGTCGCAGGGCTGCGGGTGGCGAAAGGCGTCACGGGCTGCTGTTTATTGTGTTTTTGTGCTTATTTTTGTGTATTTTATTTGCCTTAGTCTAGTATTTTTAGGTTTGTTTTGGTGTCGACCGATCCATTTTATTGTATTTTGTGCATTATTCTTTTGGTGTGTTTTTGTATTTTTGTCGTATTTTCTCGCCCCTTTGGTGTTGATTAGGTCTATTTTGCCGAGTTTGGGAAGTCGAGCTGACCGAGCCACCCGAACCATCCCGAGCCATGACCGAGTTCAGACCCACGCACCTGCCCGCGCCCATGCCGCACCGCGCCCATGCCGCACCGCGCCCTAGCGCGCATTGTACCCTGTGTTTATAGTAATTTTGGGCATGTGATAACGGAGCTACCCGATTTAGGTCGTTCTCAAAGGAAGGTTGTTCGGAGCTTCGTTCACTACCTAGTTGCCAAAGTCACATAACAAAAAAAAGGTCCTACACATTCTACTTGCTTGATCGGGATTGGTTGCACGAAATTAAACTAAGAATCTAAGAGCAAATGATGAAAATGCAAATTTAGAGAGAAAGATCGAAACTTTGGTCTACCGAAATCTCCATGACTCAAGAAAAAGAAAAAAAAAACAAGAGAAAACATGCGAGCATAGTGATCCTAGGTATTCTAACACGAGGTTCCTACGCTAAATTATTACGCTTTGAACAAATTCAAGACCTTTATACTAGAAAAACACGTATCGAATCCTTACACGCGAAAGTAAGCAATGAAAATAAAGCAAAGACAAAAAATCGAGCATCACCACAAAAATAGAAACACAAACTCGAAGTAGGAAGTTCTAAGCAAGGTACTTACTCTTTTATCGCATGCGAAGACGAAAATAGTGCGTAAAACTCGAATCTTGATCGAAAATAAGGTTGCCGGAATTTTGCCTGAAAAATTTAGGCATGAACCTCCAAACCAAAGCATAAAAAGAAAAGAGAGAAAATGGAGAGGATTTCCCAACTTAAAAGTTGGCAAATTAGGGGGTTGTCTCAAAAATACTAAGAACAATGTCTATTTATAGCTACACCACAAACACACACTAGAAACACACACATTTACTAAAATTCTGCATTTCGCGGGTGATAGGACAAAGATGTCACCCGGGCTCCCTCGACTCGGACGACCACTGTTCCTGCAAGAACCCACAGCCAGAGACCCCGGGAGGGTGCCCGACTTTGGGCCTCCGATGCTTAAGTCAGTACTGGATTCATATGAGAATGCATAGAGAGAGAGAGAGAGAGAGAGAGAGAGAGAGTAGGGAGAGAGTGTAGTAATGGAATGAGGAGAGAATCATGGAAATGAGTACCTTCTCCCCCTTTTTATAGGAGGAGTGTACCTTATAATCTAAGTTGGGCTTGGCCTAGGTTGGGCTCAGCCCATATTATCATATCAAGTGTCTTAGCCCATGTATAAGCGTATTCTTCAATATATATCCATAAAACTGGTTGGGTACGACATGCTATATCAGATACTACCGGTCGAGCCGGCAGTACTAGCCGTGGCTATATCATTTAGTCCCCCCACTCTGGTCGAGTGAGCATAACTCGATCCAAGAGTGAAAAATAGAGCGACTCGCCACTAGAGTCAACACTGAACACCAAATGGTCGTAGAGGTCGAAAGTTAAGTGACCCGCCACTGGGGTCAAGCATCGGAAGCCGGATGACCATTAAGATTAAAAATCGAGTGACCCGCTTCTGGGTCGAACACCAAAAACCAAATGACCCTTAAGGTCGAAGTCCACGACCCTCTGCTAGGGTCGAGGATCGAAAGTCGGATGATCATTGAGATTGAAATCCATGTTACCCGCCTCTTGAGTCTAAACCCAAAAGATTTGCATCTGAGATCGAGAACCGAAACTGGGGTAAAATGCCAAAAGATTTGTCTCTGAGATTGAGCACTGAAAACTGTGTTTGAGATTGGGTACTGAATAACTCGATGCTACCTCCATGTCGAGAACCAAATTGAGGTAAAAAATCCTAATCCAAGTACCGAATGGCAGTTGAGGTTGAAAACCTAGAACCGATAGACCACTGAGGTCGAAAACCGAGAATTGAGAGACGAGAGACCGTTGAGGTCAAAAGCTGAGAACTGAGAGTCGAGAGACCATTGAGGTCAAAAGCCAAGAACTGAGAGTCGGGAGACCGTTGAGGTCGAAAACTGAAAACTGAGTAATCGAGAGACCGTTGAGGTCGAAAGCTGAGAACTAAGAATCGAGAGACCGTTGAGGTCGAAAGCCGAGAACTGAGAGTCGAGAGACCGTTGAGGTCAAAAACCAAAAACCGAGTAATCGAGAGACTGTTGACGTCGAAAGCCGAGAACTGAGAGTCGAGAGACCGTTGAGGTCAAAAACTGAAAACTGAGTAATCGAGAGACCGCTGAGGTCGAAAGCCCCGAATCGAGAATCGAGAAACTGTTGAGGTCGAAAACCGAAAACTGAGTAATCAAGAGACGAGAGACCTTTGAGGTCGAAAGTCGTGAACTGAGAGTCGAGATACCATTGAGGTCGAAAACCGAAAACCGAGTAATCGAGAGACCGCTGAGGTCGAAAGCCCCGAATCGAGAATCGAGAGACCGTTGAGGTCGAAAACTGAAAACCGAGTAATCAAGAGACGAGAGACCGTTGAGGTCGAAAGCAATAATAGATACACTCAACCTGCCACCGAGGTCGAAATATAAATTCGATAATACATCACCAAGTGAAAAGCAATCGACCTGCTTGAGCAATAAGAAGTATCATTGACCTGCCACTGAGGTTGAAAAATAAATTCGACAAACCAGAATCAACAACAACATGCTCGAGCAGTAATGAATAATCAAGTGAACATACTCGGGCAATAATAAACATACTCGACCTTCCACCGAGGTCGAAATGGAATTTCGACAAAAATTAAGTTCAAATTCAAATCATCGACCTGCTCAAGCAATAATGAATATACTCGACCTTCCACTGAGGTCGAAATAAAATTTTGACAAAATCAAGCTCAAATTCAAATCATCAACCTGCTCAAGCAATAATGAATATACTCGACTTTCCACCGAGGTCGAAATACAATTTCGACAAAATCAAGCTCAAATTCAAATCATCAACCTGCTCAAGCAATAATGAATATACTCGACCTTCCACCAAGGTCGAAATACAATTTCGACAAAATCAAGTTCAAATTCAAATCATCGACCTGCTCAAGCAATAATGTATAAACTCAACCTTCCACTGAGGTCGAAGAACAATTTCGACAAAATCAAGCAAGAATCAACATCAACCTGCTCGAGCAGTAATGAATATACTCGACCTTCCACCGAGGTCGAAGAAAAATCTCAACAAAATCAAGCAAGAATCAACATCAACCTGCTCGAGCAGTAATGAATATACTCGACCTTCCACCGAGGTCGAAGAACAATCTCAACAAAATGAAGCAAGAATCAACATCAACCTACTCGAGCAGTAATGAATATACTCGACCTTCCACCGAGGTCGAAATACAATTTTGACAAAATCAAGTTCAAATTCAAATCATCGACCTGCTCAAGCAATAATGAACATACTCGACCTTCCACCGAGGTCAAAATACAATTTCGACAAAATCAAGTTCAAATTCAAATCATCGACCTGCTCAAGCAATAATGAATATACTCGACCTTCCACCGAGGTCGAAGAACAATTTCGTCAAAATCAAGCAAGAATCAACATCAACCTGCTCGAGCAGTAATGAATATACTCGACCTTCCACCGAGGTCGAAGAACAATCTCAACAAAATAAAGCAAGAATCAACATCAACCTGCTCGAGCAGTAATGAATATACTCGACCTTCCACCGAGGTCGAAGAACAATCTCAACAAAATCAAGCAAGAATCAACATCAACCTACTCGAGCAGTAATGAATATACTCGACCTACTTCCGAGGTTTGAATAGAAATACATCAAGCACAACAAAATGTGATAACAATCGATTATCTAGGTTCGAACGCTTGTCCACCCTCGGAGGGGTGGTCGACACATATGACCATCTTCGGTAGATGGGTTTTTCCTCGAACGCATGCCCACCCTCGGAGGGGTGGTCGACACATACGACCATCTTCGCTCGATGGGTTTTAATCATGGCGGACCATCCAGCCCGAAGGCCTTAGTCATGGTGGATTTGTCTTCTTCAACCACCTAGCCCGAAGGCCTTAATCGTGGTGGACCACCCAGCCCGGAGGCCTTAGTCAAGGTGGGGTTGTCTTCTTCGACCACCCAGCCCGGAGGCCTTAATCATGGTGGACCACCCAGCCCGGAGGCCTTAGTCATGGTGGGTTTGTCTTCTTCGATCAGCTCGAGCACCTCAACCTGCCACAGGTCGAAGTCGAAAAGGAATTTCGACAAAATTAAACGAAAGTTTTTCAACTCATCTTCTCCCCAACCCGTCGTGCGAGCTGGTCGAAGCCGAGCAACGATTTTAACAACTTCATAGCTGATAAACAAAAGTTTTTCAACTCGTCTTCTCCCCAACCCGTCGTCCAAGCATGCGATAGGAGAGTAGATACCTTATTTAGGTCTTACTACTTTGAGTTTGCCTTTCGAATTATGTGTTTATGCTCGTTTCTAGGATTTACTTTATTTTTCTCGCTTAATTAGGTGTGTTAGGAATCCAATACGTGCTTATCTTGTGTAAAGGTCTCGACTTTGTGCAAAGCGAGTTGATTTAGTTAAGAAGGAACATGTTAAATTGCCTAGGATCACTCAACTAGCATATTTCTCTTTGTTTATTTTTTTTTCTTGAGTCGTGAAGATTCCGTTCGACCAAAGTTTCAATCTTTCTTCTAAAATTTGCATCTTGCATCATTTGCGTTTATTTGCTTAGTGTAATTTCATGTAACCAATCCCATCAAGCGAGTAGAATGTGTAGGACCTTAATTTTGATTATATGATTTTGACAACTAGATAGTGAACGAAGCTCCCAACAACATTTCTTTGAGAATGGCCCAAGTCGGGTAGCTCGGTTACCATCTATCCACAAAAATACTACAAACATGAGTGTGTGCTGGTCGCAGTGCATGCGAGGAAGTCGTCGGATGAGGGTTTGTGACTTCGGACTGCGGTTGGCTCTCAATCGTTGGCTGCGGCTCGCAGCTGTCGACGGTGGTCGGAGGCGGCGGTCGGCTGGCGGTCCTGAGGTTGATTTTCGGTTCATGATCACGGGACCTCGTTATTTCGGGATCTTCTACTATATATCTCGAACAACTCTTAGAATCGTATCGGTAGAATAATAAGACGAAGGTAAAGCTCGACTATAAAAACTAGAGAGAGAGATTATGAGGGTCGCTGGCGAAAAAATTTCTCGTGTTCGGTTTCTGCTCTTCTCTGTTGTTCTTAATCACATGAGCTTAATGTTGTATTTATAGAGCTACAGTAGGGATCTTACGGAGATAATGATTAGTGCTGCTTACTTAAATAATGTCTGTCGCTAATGAAAACATTATTGACCTTTCTTATCATCCTCAAAATTATAATTGAGACTCCAATTATAATTACTCGAGTTACCTCCACATGCTTAAGATATAATGCCATTAATTAATTTAATTACTGACAATCAAGAATTAATTAATATCTTGTAAACTGAAGCTAGCAGTCGTTCATCTCATTATCATTATGTCGGAACTTAATCCACCTGCAGGGTTTAACATGATAATCTTTCATGAACTCACTTCGGGAACATCATCAAACTGACGCACATGGTGACCATAGATATTCTAACAGCATTACATACAGTATAATTACCCAAAACATCAGGAATGTTGACCCAACTGAATGAATTTCACCTTTTGTGGATCAAAGTAATAGTTAGTGCACATGCATTCCTGTTTATATATTACGAATTAAGAGAAAGCATCAATTAACCGAGACTAAGTTTTTTTATGACGATCAGTATAAAACAAACTACTACTCTCTGGGATCCTGTTCAATAGATAAATGTACAAGGGCAACTAATCAGTCAAGATCAACTGCACCGTTGACACTACAACAGTTCTGATGGTTTGTTCATTTCCATCAAGGTTGTGAACTAACAATTCTTGTATCGCAAGTAATCGATAATATAATCTTCTTTTCACCCGCTAATGAATCTTTTTATCAAAGTAAAAAACAACAGAACATAGAACTTGTTTAATTAAACATGATTCTCATTCAACAAAGATAAAGTGTAATCCAAAGCCAAACTTTCAGTATATAACACCAACAAAGATTAGTCCATATCATGTTGATCTTATTCAAATTTTGATGGATCTTTGTCTTGAGTATGAGGCTGTTCATGCTTCTCGTACATCGTCATTCTTTGCCTAGTCTTGATGCTTCTATTCAAGAGATCACTTTTGAGGAGACTCGACTTCAGTTGGACAAGGCACAATAGCTTGGATCAACATTAGTTGTGCCTAATTTTGCTTCCACTCCGTCAAATCTGTTTTAGCCGCCAATCTCTGGAAAATGTAGGATTCGCAAGAGCTCTGGACACACTTATGCCACTTGTCCTAAAGTGGAGTTCTTCTTCTGCTATGCTCGGGGGCATATTGCTCCACACTTTCTAGCCAGATCTGAATGTTCAGGAGGTTCATCTTCCCAATATCGAGGGTCTCGTGGGTCTTATACATCTGCCACTTTTTTCTATTATAGTAGTTGTCACTAATTAGGCTCAACACTCGGCTAACCCTTTATAAGACATGGAAACTATTCTCCAACAGATTATCCATTCTAATTCTGCTTTGTTTGCTACCACGAGTAAAACTCATTGGTATTTTGATTGTGGTTGTTGCAATCAAACATCCAGTCCACAGTTTTTGTCTTTCCTAGCTTATTTACCTCATTTACATACTTTGTATGCTCCTTCACTGATGTGAGTTTTTTATTTTTTTTAAATAACTGAACCGAACGAACTATATAGAAAAATATTATTTGTTAATTTAAATATTTAGGCCTTTACAACCAAATATAATATAAAATGTTAAATAAAAATATTAGAACACTCAATCTATGATTTATAATATAAATTAAAAATTAATTTGATTAATTATGTTAAATCGGTTAACCGATAAAATAAATCAACTATTTCATCTTGTTTTAGTTTGTTTGGGGCACATTATAAAAAAAAAGCATGCATTGTGAGTGCACAATAATACTATACGGATTGCACATAAATGACTTTTACATTGCACAATAGCAACTGAAATCAACCGAAATAAAATTTTATGTTCATAGTTTTATACTTTTGTTTGATTATATGTTTTTTTTTTTCACTTTCAAATAGCACATCTATGCCCAATATTGTGCAACTCACTTATCAGTATTGTATATTTAATATTTTTAATAAGTTTGTATAAATATGACAGTATTTTTTGAACGTGCGTACAATATTGTGCAGTCTCCTTATCAATGTTGTTCATTTTGTAAATATTTAATAGATTGCAAATTTAACCCATGGACTGCATTTTAATATAATGGAATTTCCATAACTTGGAGGTAAGTCCCTACTGCTTATCTAATTTTCAAAATCAAGCTCTCTGAATTCCAACCCAATTCACACCTCCACCTAACGTCATTCAGTAGATGGGCGGCAGATGCAACTTCGGCATCCGTCTCGAACCCGTCGGTGGTGAAGAGGTTGACCATGAGTGCCACATGTTTTCTCCGTCGTCGATTAATTTTTTTTGTTGGCTGCGCCTCTAAGTGTTGACGTACATCGGGATGTTGTCAAAGCCATCCGGCTGAGGAGATGCTTTTGGCGGAGAAAACCTGACTGTTTGTGCGAGAGTGCGCTGTCATATGTGATAAGCAGTGAGATTGCAACGGGTGTTGATGTACGGTGGCGGGCGCCATTTAGTTTGTAGTATTTTTGGGTATTGGTAACCGAGTTACCCGACCTCGGGTCGTTCTCAAAGGAAGGCTCTTCGGAGCTTTGTTCACTACCTAGTCGTCAAAATCACACAACCGAAAGGGTCCTAAACATGCTAATCGCTTGAATCGAGGGTTGATTTAAGCTAAATTAATCTACAAAATTGAAATCGAAAGCAAGTAAAGCACGCAAGAAGATTAGAGAGATCAAGGGGGAAAGAGCGACTTTTGTTCACTGGAGTCATCATGATCAAAAGCACGCAAATCCAACCATTGCCATGTTCGCTAAAAACCCTAGGAAGTCAAATCAAACTCTAGCATGAATCGAGCAAGAATTCAACTACTATCACACTTAGTCAAACATTCATGATCCAAAGCAACAATCTTTTCTTCCAAAATCACAAGCACAATATCAATTTACCAAAGCAAGAAAGATATACGAGGTAATGGGGTTTAAGACTAAGTTACCCACTCCAACATGCACTCGGGAGAAGAAACGGAATCAAAAGCTTGAAACTTTGCTCAAAATAATGTCGCCGGAAGTTCGCCGGAAAACTTGATTCATAAAGCTCCAAACCAAAATAAAAATAAAAAGAAAAAGGAAATAGAGAGGATTTTCCCAACTTGAAAGTTGGAAAATGAGAGTTGTTGTCAAAAATACAAAGCAAGATATCTATATATAGCTACACCACAAACACACACTAAAAACACACACATTTAACAATTTAGCACTCGCTAGGTAGCGAACTAGTTCGCTAAGCGAATTGGTCTTGTGGTCTTGTGCACACTCGCTAGGCGGCGACTGGTCTTGTGATCTTATGCACACTCGCTAGGCGGCGAACGCGTTCGCTAGGCGAACTGGTCTTGTGGGTCTTGTGCACACTCGCTATGCGGCGAACACGTTCGCTAGGCGAACTAGACTTCCGGATCTCTTGCACAGTAATGACTCGATAATGGCTCGGGGGTTCTCGGAATGGTTCATGCTCTCGGAACTTGGCTCGATTCTTCTCTTTCATCTTCGAAAATGGACCTAAAAATTACACCAAAAACAGGAGAAAGTACGCCAAAATACAAATAACAAAGAGAAAATAAAAACACACGGAATCAACTAAAATGGACCGGTTAGATAAGAAAACCAACCTAAAACTGACTCAACTACACACATAAAACACATAAAAAGAAGCACAAAAACACAATAAACAACTCCCCCACACTTAGCTTTTTGCTTGTCCTCAAGCAAACAAAATAACAAATAGCTCGAAGAGATATATCGAACGGGTCAAAATTAACGAACATGCAAAATGACACGCTCATTATCATCCGGTTATCCCAAAATCAAAATCCAATCCGAGACACGGTCCCCACAAAATGAATCAAGCGAAACAAAAACCCGTCCCAAGTCATTCCACAAATGATCGCTCGAGTCACACCCCCTTATTCACATATACGTGCAAAAACCATAAATGATCTACAAAACATGATATAATAAGCACGAGATCAATAAGCCAGCTCCCCGATTTTCTTCTTTTTTTCTTTTTTTTTTTATACTTTTTTTAATTATTTTTTTTATTTTTTTAAAAATGAGCCACTTTTTCCAAATGAGAGCCGTTAGGACGATTATTACCTAGGTTTAACCTCGGGGTTTGTCCCCGAGTCGCCTAGGCCGGTTTCCCGTGCTCGTTGACCCGATCTATCTAGAAGATTAACCGAGCCAAGAGGAGCCTAATCCTTTCGACTCCCACGAACTCATTTTGTGAGCTTTTATTTCCAAACGAAGTTTCCGGACGAGATGATCTAGGTTTGACCTCGAGGGGTTTCCCCGAGTCTCCTAAACCGGTTCCCCGGGCTCATTATCCCAATCCACGAATGGTTCGGAATAAGAGGATCCTGATCCGTACTTCCTCGCGAACTCACTTTTTATTCCTCTCTTTTTTTTTTTAGGGAGAGGCACACAACGATACATCACAATTACAATACATAATCATCACAAATCAAACGAAATGTACCACAAGTGTATAGATAACACGTTACAACGATAATCGAACATAAGGAAAGCATGCCTCAAGACAACCAATCGAAAACGAACGAAAGACGAAATAATTCCGTTAATCCACATGCGAGTTCCAATGTCAACGAATCATCAATCAATTTAAGGAAACCGTCAAATACATCAAGTACATCAAGCATGAATGCTAATAGTGAAACCAATCAATAATCTCGACTCACCACTTAGCTATCTCGACTCTCGAACAAACATCAAGTTTCATGCGGGAGAGATGACACAAACACACAAAAACTCAAACAAAACCGGTCCACGACACGACAAAACGAAAAATAAGACACAAAAATGAAGAGAATATCACCTAAACATGCATAATCACGAAATCCTTCCCCCACACTTCAAACAAAGCAATGTCCTCATTGCTTGACCAAAAAGCATATGGAAGAGCACGTAATCACATAAGCTCATGCGAGAAAATAAAAATAAAAACAAACGAATTAGACAAACGAGAAAAAGAAAAGAAACACATAACACAAAAAAAATAAAAAGAAAAAGAAAAATAACGAAGGGAAAAGAAAGCGCGTACTCTACACGGTGGTGTTCCACCGTGTGTCTAATGGTGCTAGTCCTGTGAGAATACGAGAATAATCCAAAGGTCCTCGAGTGCAAAACATGCCATCCAAACGAGTGAACAATAAATGCATATCGATCCATAAGCCGACCGAGCACTATGGCATTTGAAAGCATAAGAGAATCCCATCCTTAGGCACCGAGTAATGGCCACATGTATGCATCTCGGAGAGATAATAACTGGAAATCCACAAACTCGACGTAGACACACGTATGCGTGAAAGATCAAAATTCGGGCCATGAACCCCCAATAATACTCGCCAA
>CACSLK010011299.1:8085515-8096264 GCA_902706635.1 Striga hermonthica | reverse complement strand
TCGTGTCACCATGAACGAGCTACGAGAAAAGGATAAAGCATAAAGCAGCAGTCCATGTCACTTGTAAAAAGAGATCAATTGTGATGAACTTAGTACCGTAGGATTATGATCATATGGATATAAATATATGTTACCTCATTTGTAACCCTACGGATTGAGAACAATGAAAAGTGTATGGAGTTTTCTTGCAGAAAAAGGATGATCATATTCACTCATGTTTCCTTTTCACTTTCTTCTCTTATTTCAAATCATTTTCCATTCTTATCTTAACAAGTAAGAACCATCAGATTTTTACTTGGTTACGTAACACTTCTGTTCCAGCTATTCAGGTGCAACTTTCCCCTTTTGAAAGTGCGAAGGAGGCTTGGGATTCTTTTGGCTGCTCAATTTCAGACTACGGGCTTGACTCACTTTTATCAGCTTTGGAGCACCTTCCATTCCACCAAGCAGCAACCCGGTCAATGAGTATTCTTGCACAAGTACAAGCTATCCCATATTATCTCCGACAGACTATGATTGTTGGGATCGGTGAGGATCTCGTTATGCACAAATCACGAATTCAATAGCAACAATAAACCTATGTGCAGCGGATCTAGAGGTTTTTTTTTTAATGAAACATCCTTCGGGATTGGGGATTAAGGCAGGATCCCCTACCTTTGTGTAGTTAAAATACACTTCAAAAGGTAATGAGGAGTTCTATCAGCCAAATATTGAATCCAATCACAAAAAGGAAAATACTACCCAACCAAAAAGTCTGATCCTAAGCTGCTAGGTGCCTAGGCGTACAGTCTGATGTCCCAAATGATCCATGAAAAAAAAATACAAAAAAAAAAAAAATGATACTAAACTAAAATCAAACCACAAACAACAAAAGGCTACCGGAACCTTAAAGAGGGATAGTCGTCCTAGTCCATCCGTATAAGGGTACGGAGGCGAAGCGGTGCGTCATCTGGTCCAAAAGTTCCCCTCTTGGTGGTGGAGGCGTCGATGCTGGCAAGGTAGTCGGCGGCTCCGTTACCTTCTCCAAAGATATGCAAGATCTGGTGATGAACTGACTGGAGTGTAGATCTAATACGCATTAGTGGGTGTTGTATCTGCCATGAGCCCTGATGACCCGATACAAAAAGGGTGGCGAGAATGGCAGCATCCAGTTCAATCCGAATGTGAGTAGAGATAGATGTAGCTGCCTGGAGACCAATCTGGAGCATCTGAATCTCCGCATCGTAGCTCGAGGAGGCCCAAAGAGTGGCATGGAATGCTAAAATGATAGCTCCGGTATGATCCCTATGAGATCTCCTCTTCCGGCGGCTCCGACGAATCGATCGAAGGATCCATCGGTGTTCAACTTAATCCAAGGGGGGTCGGGTCTCAGCCAAACAACGGGGCCTCGGTCGTGGGAGTTGTACAGACGGTAGGGGGTGGCAAAAGTCGTGATGGCAGTGTGCAACTTGTCCAGTGTGAAGGCGTGAGTCCGCCCAGTGCTGTGATGAGGGAAAGATGTCGATCTACCTGCAAAACAATATGAGAGCTCGTGAAAGTAATATCCATATGCTTCGCACTATTCCTCTTTGTCCAAATGAAATACATGATCAAACAAGGAATGAAGAAGCCCACGTGTCTAGTGTGTGTGAGCTGTGAGAAAAAAAAATCTCAGGAGCACAAAATTGCAGACTCTGAGAAGTTGTAGATTTCTTCTGTAGGAGATTGTTTGAACTCAAATTTGGTTGGGTAGTCAAATTCTTCTCATCGGACTCGAGTAGCTCACGAGATGTAGTTAGCTCACGAGATGTAGTAGCTGAAAACATACAGGTGCGTAAGGGTCGCTGGGAGCTGCTCATGCGGCGTCGCAGGGCTGCGGGTGGCAGCAGGCGTTACGGGCTGCTGTTTATTGTGTTTTTGTGTTTATTTTTGTGTGTTTTATTTGCCTTAGTCTAGTATTTTTTTGGTTTGTTTTGGTGTCGACTGGTCCATTTTATTGTATTTTGTGCATTTTTAATCTTTTGTTGTGTTTTTGTATTTTTGTCGTATTTTCTCGCCCCTTTGGTGTTGATTAGTTCCATTTTGCCGAGTCTGGGAAGCCGAGCCGACTGAGCCACCCGAACCGTCCCGGGTCATGACCGAGTTCGGACCCTCGAACCTGCTCGCACCCATGCCTCACCGCACCCTAGCGCGCATTGTACTATGTGTTTGTAGTAATTTTGGGCATGTGATAACCGAGCTACCCGACTTGGGTTGTTCTCAAAGGAAGGTTATTCGGAGCTTTGTTCACTACCTAGTCACCAAAGTCACATAACTAAAAAAAAGGTCCTACACATTCTACTTGCTTGATCCTAGGGATTGATTGCACAAAATTAAACTAAGGATCTAAGATCAAATGATGAAAAATGCAAATTTAGAGAGAAAGATCGAAACTTTGGTCTATCGGAATCTCCATGACTCAAGAAAAAGAAAAATTAACAAGAGAAAACATGCGAGCATAGTGATCTTAGGTATTCTAACACGAGGTTCCTACGCTAAATTATCACGCTTTGAACAAATTCAAGACTTTTATACTAGAAAAACACGTATCGAATCCTTACACGCGGAAGTAAGTAATGAAAATAAAGCAAAGACCAAAAATCGAGCATCAACACAAAAATCAAAAAACAAACTCAAAGTAGTAAGCCCTAAGCAAGGTACTTACTCTCCTATCGCATGGAAGAGAAAAATAGTGCGTAAAACTCGAATCTTGATCGAAAATAAGATTGCTGGAATTTCGCCAGAAAAAATTAGTCATGAACCTTTAAACCAAAGCATAAAAAGAAAAGAGAGAAAATGGAGAGGATTTCCCAACTGAAAAGTTGGGAAATTAGGGGGTTGTCTCAAAAATACAAAGAACAATGACTATTTATAGCTACACCATAAACACACACTAGAAACACATACATTTACTAAAATTCTGCATTTTGCGGGTCTCAAAACCGGTTTCGTAGTGCAACTTGGCGCGTTCGCGGGTCGCCAAAACAGTTTCGCAGCGAGTTCAAGGACTTTTGCCCCGGATAATGTTTCGCAGGCCGCGAGTATGGTTTCACTGCGAGTGCCACAACCTTCTCTTTTGCGTGTTGTACGTCTCGCGGGTCTCGAATACGTTTTTGCAGCAATTTCTTGGCCATTCTCATGTGCGCCATCTCGCGAGTTGCGAGAGTCTTCTCGCAGCGAGTGCAGCTATTAGCTGGGGCGTGTCGCGGCTTTTCGCGGGTTGCCAAAAGGAAGTCGCCGCGAGTGCCGAGCTGGCTGGAGCGCTTCTCTGGCCATCTCGCGCGTCGCGGATTGCATATCGCTGCGAGTATCGACAGTGCCTCAGGCGCGGGTCTCGCTGGTCATGAGCATGGACTCGCTGCGAGCGCCTAGACCTCCTCGGGCCTGACTCACGTGTCGAAAATGGCTAGGGATAGCTCGGAAATGGTCTGGATGGCTCAGACAAGGTTCGGACATGTCTCGGAAATGTCTCGTCATCCTGACTCGAACAGTGTGGACCTAATCAACACCAAACTATGCAAGAAAATACGGAAAATTCAAAAACACACAACAAAAACGAAAACACATAAAACACGATAAAATGAACCTAAAAACGACTCGACTAAAGTACATAAAACACAAGAAAGTACCACAAAAACATAACAAACACTCTGGCGCGAGAAGCCCGCGCTTGCCCTGCACTCGTAGACAAACGTGCCTCGCGACCTGCAAACTTGCCAGCACCCCAGTGCACTCGCAGCAATGACCGTTTGTGCCGAGGGAGCCCCGCGTGCCGCAACGCCCTAGCATGCCACTCGCAGCAGAACGACCTTCGCGACCGGCAAACCAGACGCCCCAGTGCACTACTCGCAATGAACGTAGCTTCATGATTGGCGAACCGCCGCGTGCCGATGTACCAAACTGCCACCCCACTCGCTGCGAAGTCCAGGTCGCGACCCGTGAAACACCAACCCGCGATAGCCTAGGCCTAGCACTCACCGCGAAACCCCGTTGGCGACCCGCAAATGCCCATTTTTTCACCATTTCACTCCCACACTCACAGGGAACCGTGTTTCGAGACCGACGAACTTCATAATTTCATTAAATGTGTGTTTTTAGTGTATGCTTGTGGTGTAATTATAAATAGACATTCTGCTTTGTATTATTGGACACCACACGTAATTTCTCAACTTTTAAGTTGGGAAATCCTCTCTATTTTCTCTCTTTTATTTTTGTGTTTTGGTTTGGAGGTCCATGACTCTACTTTTTTCTATCGAAATTCCAATAATTTTATTTTTATCTAATTTTCGAGCTTGATTCACTATTTTCTTCCAAGCATGCGATAGGAGAGTAGATACCTTATTTAGGTCTTACTACTTTGAGTTTATCTTTCGAATTATGTGTTTATGCTCGTTTCTAGGATTTACCTTTTTTTTCTCGCTTAATTAGGTGTGTTAGGAATCCAATACGTGCTTATCTTGTGTAAAGGTCTCGACTTTGTGCAAAGCAAGATGATTTAGTTAAGATGGATCATGTTAGATTACCTAGGATCACTCAACTAGCATATTTCTCTTTGTTTTTTTTTTTCTTGAGTCGTGAAGATTACGTTCGACCAAAGTTTCAATTCTTCTTCTAAAATTTGCATCTTGCATAATTTGCATTTATTTGCTTAGCGTAATTTCATGCAATCAATCCCATCAAGCGAGTAGAATGTGTAGGACCTTAATTTTGATTCTATGATTTTGACAGCTAGACAGTAAATGAAGTTCCGAACAACATTTCTTTGAGAATGGCCTGAGTCGGGTAGCTCGGTTACCATCTATCCACAAAAATACTACAACCAGGAGCCTGTGGTGGTTGCAGTGCGTGCGAGGAAGTCGCAGGCTGAGGGTTGTGACTTTGGGTTGCGGCTGGCTCTCGGTCATTGGCTGCAGCTCGCGGCGGTCGACGGTGGTCGGAGGCGGCAATCGGTCGGCGGTCCTGAGGTTGATTGCCGGTTCATGATCACTGGGCCTCATTATTTCGGGATCTTCTACTGTATATCTCAAGTACCTCTTATAATCATATCGGTAGAACAATAAGACGAAGGTAAAGCTCGACTATAAAAACTAGAGAGAGATTATGAGGTCGCTGGACAAAAAGTGTCTCGTGTTAGGTTTCTGCTCTTCTCTTTTGTTCTTAATCACATGAGCTTAATGTTGTACTTATAGAGCTACAATAGGGATCCTAAGGAGATAATGATTAGGGTTTCTTACTTAAATAATGTCTGTCACTAATGAAAACATTATTGAACTCTCTTATCATCCTCAAAATTATAATCGAGACTCCAATTATAATTACTCGAGTTACCTCCACATGCTTAAGATATAATGTCATTAATTAATTTGATTACTGACAATCAAGAATTAATTAATATCTTGTAAACTGAAAGCGCTCGTTCATCTCATTATCATTATGTCGGAACTTAATCCACCTGCAAGATTTAACATGATAATCTTTCATGAACTTACTTCGGGGACATCATCAAACTGACGCACATGGTGACCATAGATATTCTAACAGCACATCTTACATGCAATATAATTACCCAAAACATCAGGAAAGTTGACCCAACTGAATGAATCTCCCCTTTTGTGGATCAAAGTAATAGTCAGTGCACATGCATGCCTGTTTACATATTACGAGTTAAGAGAACAATTTTTTTTTTTTGAGAAAAAAGAACTTACGATTAATATGAAATTCCAATGTTAAATCCAAAAGCATCCAAAACCAAAGCGACGAATAGGAGATTTTCAACCTTCAATTCAAATCAAAAGTGAAAAACCAACGAAAGGAATGAGTTTCTCTAGAGCAAAAGCGTAAAGAACAAAGTCTGGAAGTGAATCTCTGATCCCTAGGTCCAAAACTACTATAAAAATCCCGCTCCTCGTAATTTGCGCCGGGTAAGTCGCGAGTCGTGACTTATCAAATTTTCGCGAGTTGCAACATCTCACGAGTCGCGCGTCGTCAAATATCTTCAAAATCTGGAGAAAGTCGCGACCTAACTCGCGAGTTGCGAGTCGCGAATTTGACTCGCGAGTGGTGCTCGCGAACTTCATCTTTTGGCTCTGTAAATCTCGCGAGTTGTGACCATCTCGCGAGTCGCGACTTAGTCACGAGTCGTCTCGCGAGTCGCGAGAAATTCTGGGAGCGCTCTTCAGTCCGTCTTTCCTTCAGTGTTCTGGGCACGACAATGGGTATTCTTGATATCCTTGACCGACACAACCTACCTCCTGAAAACACAAACACGGAGAAAACACGAAGCATAACACAGCAAAAAGACGCACAAATTGACACTAAAGAGAAAAACACAAAACCACAGAATTGGACCAAATATACTACGAAAATCATACAAGTGTGGGAGAAGAAGAAGAAAATAAACCCGAAATAAAGACACAAAAGTGGGACAAACACAGTAATTAACTGAGACTAAGTTTTTTTTATGACGATCAATATAAAACAAACTACTACTCTCTGGGATCCTGTTCAATACATTAATGTACAAGTGCAACTAATTAGTCAAGATCAACTGTACTGTTGACACTACAACAGTTTTGATGGTTTGTTCATTTCCATATAGGCTGTGAACTAACAATTCTTGTATCGCAGGTAATCGATTATATGATCTTTTGTTCACCCGCTAATGAATCATGTTATCAAAGTAAAAAACAAAGAACATAGAACTTGTTTAATTAAACATGATTCTCATTCAACAAAGATACAGTGTAATCCAAAGCCAAGCTTTCAGTATATAACACCAACAGAGATTAGTCCAATCACGTTGATCTTATTCAGATTTTGATGGCTCTTTGTCTTGAGTATGAGGCTGTTAATGCTTCTCGTACATTGTCATTCTTTGCCTAGTCTTGATGCTTATATTCAAGAGATCACTTTTGAGGAGACTCGACTTCAGTTGGACAAGGCACCATAGCTTGGATCAACATTAGTTCTGTCTACTTTTGCTTCCTCTCCATACATCAGTTTTCAGCCGTCAATCTCTGGAAAATGTAGGATTTTCAAGAGCTCTGGACACACTTATGCCACTTGTCCTAAAGTGGAGTTCTTCTTCTGCTATGCTCGGGGGCATATTGCCCCACACTTTCTAGCCAAGTCCTAATGTTCAGGAGGTTCATCTTCCTGATATCAAGGGTCTCGTGGGTCTTATACATCTGCCACTTTTTCTATTATAGTAGTTGTCATTAATGAGGCTCAACACTCGTCTAACCCTTTTTAAGACATAGAAATTATTCTCAAACAGATTATCCATTCTAATTCTGCTTTGCTTGCTACCACGAGTAAAACTCATTGGTATTTTGATTATGGTTGTTGCAATCACATGACATCCAGTCCACAGTTTTTGTCTTTCCTAGCTTTTTTACCTCATATACATACTTTGTCTGCTTCTTCACTGATGTGAGTTTTTTTTTTAAAAAAAAAAATTATTGAACCGAACTAACTATATAGAAAAATATTATTTGGTTGTTTAAATATTTTAGGCCTTTACAACAAAAGATAATATAAAATGTTAAATAAAAATAGTAAAACACTCAATCTATGATTTATAATATAAATTATAAATTAATTTGATTAATTATGTTAAACCGGTTAACCGATAAAATAAATCAACTATTTCATCTTGTTTTAGTTTGTTTGGGGCACATTATAAAAAAAAAAAAATGCATGCATAGTGAGTGCACAATAATACTATACGGATTGCACATAAATGACTTTTACATTGCACAATAGCAACTGAAATAAATTGAAATAAAATTTTATGTTCATAGTTTTATATTTTCGTTTGATTATATGTCTTTTTTTTTCACTTTTTAAAGAGCACGTATATGCCCAATATTGTATAATTCACTTATCTGTATTGCATATTTAATATTTTTAATAAGTTTGTATAAATATGACAGTATTTTTTTTAACGTGCGTTCAATATTGTGCAGTCTACTTATCAATGTTTTTCATTTTGTAAATATTTAATAGATTGCAAATTTGACCCATGGACTGCATTTTAATATAATGGAATTTCCATAACTTGGAGGTAAGTCCCTACGGCTTATCTAATTTTCAAAATCAAGCTCTCTGAATTCCAACCCAATTCATACCTCCAGGCAAAATTTCAATTTTAGTCCGCTAAGTTGGCACTTTTCCGAATTTGGTCCATCATGTAGGGTGTCTTAAAAAATGGTCCACTATGTTGCCATTTTAATCAAATTTACTTCACTTTTCGTGACGGATTGATTAGCTGCCGACGTGGAAGAATTATTTTCTTACGTGGGAGGATTAAATTGTGACGTGGGAGGTCATTTTGTACGTGGCTGGATTAGTAAATAATATTAATTTTTTTTTTATCTCTATTTAAAAATGATGACGTGACAATATAAATAAAAAGAAATGAATGTCGATCGATTCATTTACCCAATTTCAGAATTTTCATTCTCCCCCAAAAAAAACCCTAACCCTAATGCGAGAATATAATTGTATTTTTGAATAATCCATCTCAAACGCTGAATCAATGACGAAATCAAAACGAAATATGAAGCCTATTGAGAGAATCGCCCGAGGAATTTCTATTTCTGGTTGCGAAATGAAGTTGCGGGCTAAGAAGGATGAATATCGACCATCTCCGCAATATGGTAAGTACACCCGACAATTTTTTTTAATTCTTTTTTGTGTACAATGTGCGTGGTATCTATTAACAAGTTCATGTTTTTTATTTGTTTTGTTGTATTTTTTTATTTATTTATCAACAAGAATATGTGTTTGGAATCTGTGAACTAGCTTTTTAAATTTTTGTTTTCATTATTGAGATATGGTCCATTGTGTTTGGAATTTGTGAACAACTTATGTTTAATATGTTTTTTTTTCTTTATTTTTGCAGAAACCACAAGTAGTTATTTAACTATTGGTGTTCATTATGGAGGTTTCTTTGATATTGGCCCTAAATACGCAGCATATCTAGGTGGGGACAGTCTGGTAATTGACTATGTTGATAAGAAAGAGTTATCTTTGTCTGATATTAAGGAGTTGACTACAATTAAAGGATGCTCTGACCCTATTGTTATTTACACCATAAAATGTAACAAACATCGTTTGATTACCTCAGAAACTCAATTTAAGTCTGTTTTGGAAGATCGACTCCATTATAGGGAAGTGCATTTTTATGTTGATGGAAAAATTGTAGGATCTAGTCTAGGGGATAGTGATGTGTTAGGTACTGAAACTGGGTTGGGGGATGGTGATGGGCTAGATGCTAAAACTGGGATGGGGGATGGTGATGGGCTAGGTGCTAAAAGTGGGATGGGAGATGTTGATGTGTTAGGTGCTAAAAATGGGATGGGGAATGGTGATGGGCTAGGTGCTAAAAATGGGGTGGAAGATGGTGCTGGGTTGGGGAGTTCTAAGACAAATGAATGTCAACAGCAGACTAAAGATGTAGATCAAAGTTACATAGATGAATTTGTGAGAGAGTTAGAGGAAAATGAAGAAATTGATATCAATGATGAGGAAACAGTAAATGGAGGAGCAGATGATAGTGATGATGATTTATATGAGTTTGAGTATGACATAGAGGATGAGCAGGTTGATGACAAGCTTTTTTTTGAAAATGTTGACATTGATGTTGAATGGTTAGCTGGCCAAACTTTAGAAAATGAGAGAGTGGTCAATGAGAAGGTGGAGTTAGAGGATAGGGATTTGGCTTATAATGATGAACTAAATAGTGATAATAGTTGTGATAAGGATGATCTTCCTAAGTTCCCTATGTTTAACTCTACTGAACTTTATGATCCTACTTTCAAAGTAGGGATGTTGTTTAGCAATAAAGTTGAACTTACGGTTGCTATTCAGTCTAGGGCTATCAAATAAAAAAGATCAGTCAGAATTACAAAGAATGATGGTAAATATCTTCATGCTAAATGTGTGGATAAATCCTGCAATTGGAAGTTGCATTCTGTAAAGCTTCTGAATGATCAAGCTTTCCAAGTTATCAAGTACACTCCTAGGCATACTTGTGCCTGCACAGGGAAGGTGAAAAATATTACTTCAACTTGGTTGGCTGCTAAGTATGCTTCTGAGTGCCAGGATGATCCAGAGAGGAAAGTGAAAGGGTTCAAAATGTCTAAAGTGAGGGAGCTTAGGGTTACCTTTTCCAATCAACAGGCATACAGAAGCAAATTGAGGACACTTGCAGAGAAGGAGGGTTGCCCTAGTGACCAGTATGCACTTCTATGGGATTACTATGAGAAAATAAGGAAAACAAACCCAGGGACTACAGTGATTGTAGGCACTGATGAACAGAATCTGTTGATAGATTTTACATTTGTTTGGGTGCTTTGAAGGTAGGGTTCAAGGCAGGATGCAGACCCATTATTGGAGTTGATGGTTGTCACCTAAAAGGTCCTAACAAAGGAGTATTGTTAACTGTTGTTGGAGTAGATCCTAACAATTCACTCTATCCTCTTGCATATGTTGTAGTGAGCAAGGAAAACAAGGAAAACTGTGAGTGGTTTATCCTACTTTTGAAGAAAGACTTGGATATAGAGAATCAGCTGTTGGGTTCTGTTAGGAACATCAAACAACATGCACAGTATTGAACTTTATCGAAATAAACCCTAACGCAGCAGAATCTATAGTTAGGGCATGGACGTTTACCTTTTAAAATTTTTGCAGACTCTGAGACGATGTAGAGTACCGTTGGTGAAGTTC
>CACSLK010011299.1:8029410-8043966 GCA_902706635.1 Striga hermonthica | reverse complement strand
AAGAGTTGATATGAGAAAATTGACTAAAGGTTGGTAAGGGTTGTGTTGTAGGCTACTTTGAACCATTTCCACCGTGCATCTGAACAATCATCCTCAACTGGGTTAGGTGTGGCGACTAGGACGGTGTGAAGGTGGATTACAAAATCAAGTACACGGTTAAAGTACTTGCTTACTGTTCTACCTGATCTCGTAAAATCAAACTTCAAGGTGACGTTTTTCTTGTGATGTGCGAGAATTGACAGAAACATAGAAACTTGTTCACTCGGTGCAACGTTTCTTGATTGAACAAGACCCCCTAAATTTTCAAGAAGGAAACAAAGGCGACCAAAACAATTTCTGTCATACGGAGGTTCTCAAGGCACGTGGTGTCGCTAAGGTCGACTAGCCTCTGCATATGACTCACCTGAAGGGGCACTCTATCCCTCAATCGGTATGTGAGTCCGCTAGTCAACGAAGGTCGACGGCGGCGAGGGAGTATGAATTTGTGGTAGTAGTAACTAGCTACTATGAAAAAACATCGAGCACCAAGAACAATCTCTTCCAAAAGAGTGAGAATTAGAAATTTGTCTCGCATGTTATCCATCTACAAAGATTGAACAACATACGGACTTCAATGTGTGTCAAGTCTGTTCAAGTATTTCTACACTATGGAGAAAGGAACTGTTGAGTTATATTCACACATAACTACATTTAAGGACTCACAGTAAATTATGGTTTAAAGTCTGGAACATCATTTTTTACTGCTATTTTGACTTCATTTTGTACCAAAAACAATTAGAACAAACTAAGCACAAGCAAGCAAATCACACCAATCACAAATGCATGAACCAACAGTTCAAAAAATTTATATGTTTTGTGCAAGTATACAAACAGCATTTCTGAGCAGTATCATTAATTTAGGCTCCATCATTGACTTGCAATTCTCATCAAACATTAATTTAGGATCCACAAAAACAGCATTTATAGGCATCTGCCTTTGATACATTCAGAAAACTAGTCAATAAGTTTTTCATGCAGACACAGAAGTTAATGAATTGATATGAAGCCATGGTTTTACTAAACCTGGTTTCTGTACATTTTTCCTGTAAATGGTAAGGCAACAGATTGATAGAATCACATAATAGGACTACAACAAGCAAATCTGTACAAACCACCACAAGTGTACATGACATAACAGTTAAGAAAATAATGAAAAACACCACCTGAACAATCAGTAATGTGGAACATCATGTCTTATCTGATATTTTGACTTCATTTTGTACCAAAAACAATTAGAACAAATTAAGCACAATTAAGCAAATCACAACAATCACAAGTCCAGGAACCAGCCCAAACAGTCCCAACTGAAATCATATCAACTTAACACAAATGAGTCATCAAAATTGTACCACATAACAGAGACCTAGAAACAGAGAGCAGATAATTGAATCCATAACTGAAATCATAACATCTTACAACAAACAGAGAAAGGCTGAAACAGAGCACATAACAATGAATGAATCCCCATAAAGCACCAATGGATGAAACAGATTGAACAAGAAAGGCTGAAACCAGTACAACAATGTACTGAACAAAGTAAAGGTTGTATACACTTATGCAAGAATGAAGAATAAAATCGTAATATTGTTCCAACTTTATCTAATCAATAGATTCAGCTACCATGATTAGTACAATAATCACTATAACAACAGGATATTAAAAATAAAGACATAAGCTGCTTCATATAGCATCATAGAAGAGAACCATAAGGAAGCACATAAGGTATAACTACACAGAACATGGCTCAGTTTTGGACATAAACAAAGCATTTTGAACAACTCAGTTTTTTGACCATAAATAAAGCAATTAATAGATTCAGGTACCATGTATCTTATACCAACAAGAATTTTAGACAGCTCAGTTTTGGACAACTAAAGTCATATGCCAAATCTGTATTGGACAACTAAATACACATATTCAATGCCACATAAATCTAAGATACATATTCAGGTGCATAATTCTAAGATACATACTGAAGATAAGATCTTTGGTTTCAGCTATATCTCTGATTTTGAAAGTAAGTTTATTACATGAAAAGGCTTTATCAGGTCCATTTACATAATCTCAGCCAAACAGATATCAGGAGCTTCCACACTAAACAAGCTTCAGCATGTTCACAACAAAATGAAACCGCACCCACACAACATTCCCATCTGTTTTACCTTGAATTTTAACCACACTCAGCATGTTCACAAGTAATTTAGGCTCCATAAATGTAAATTCTCACCACATTCTCAACATCAAAGAACAGAATGCGGCAGAAAAAACATATCATTAAGTTAACAGAAAACTAAAGAAGGCATAACAAACCACAAAAGAAGAGTCGAATTATATGCATACTACAAATTAACAACCCACAGTAAAGTCTAACAACCACTGACTAGAACATGCTACACTTTGCTCTTCAACTCTATTTAAAACTTACAACTTCTCACATTCTTAACATTCTCACATCAAACCACACAATTCGTCAGGAAAAAATAGCAATGAGTTTAACAGAAAACATAATTAACCACAAATCAAGTAAACAGACCACTAAAATGGAGCTTTCAAAAAGTTAACAAGCCACTGAAGCACAATGGCAGCATTCAAACTTCAGCATGTTCACATGGATTATAACAACTAACCTAACTCAAACTAAAACCAGCATTGAAACTTCAGCACCTTACCACACTCAACCAGCTTCAGCAAGTTCACAACAAAATCAAACCAAAACCACACAAAATCTTCCTTTTTCTGTTTTACCTTCAACAATAATAAACTCAACATTTTTCACAAGTAATTTAGGGTTCCAAAATCTAACCTCTGAGCACATTCTCAACATCAAACCACACAATTCAACAGAAAAACATAGCAATGAGTTTAACAGTCCACAAAACAAGGCATAATTAACCACAAAACAAGTTAACAGAACACTGTAATGTGTGCAGATACATCAATGTCACCAATCAGCATAAAATAAAAAATGAAATCCAATTTTTCTTGACATAAGGCTCTGTTGTTTATGTACACTTATTTAAATAAAGATAATCAACCAATCATTTTTAGAAGGTAATGTATGACATTATGTTTCTAACTGAAACCACACAACATACCTGTCTCGTTTCTGTGCATCTTTAACCACAATCAGCATGCTTAACAAACAAATAGTTGGGTGTCTAAACACAAAAAAAGACTATGCAAGTTAAGATAAACCACTGGAAAAAAATATTCTACACATGTCTCTTCAACTCTATTTAAAACTTACAACTTAAAGCATGCTTCTAAACTCTGAAAATTATGCAGAACCTTACCACACTCAACAAGTTTCAGCTACTTCGCAACAAAATGAAACAGAACCAACACAACATTAACCACAGTCAGAATGCTTAAGAATAAAATTTACTGGCTATATAAACCACATTAACCGACATTAACACACACTCAACCAGCTTTATCAAGTGAACATTTATGTTTTATATTGAACTTTAACCACAATCAGACTGCTGAAGAATTAAATTTTGTGGCTGAATCATAACTCATAAAATCAGCATGGAAATATGTATAGGAGGCTCAGCAATTAATAAAATCAAGCAAGCAAGGCATTTACCACACAAAACATGCTTTTTTTTTTTTTCACAAACCTACTAACACTTGAACATGGTTCTCAACATAGTACACCAGAGAATTTTAAGCCTGACAACTCATAATTTGCAGCATGTAAACTCAATGAACAGAATATCAAACATTATATCGAAAACGAGGCAAAACCGCAACAAGATGCTAATAAGTTGTTTACCTTGAACTGGCACGGAGAAGAACTGAGTGATATTGGCGACTGGAGATGATGGTGCCTTCAGAGAAACAAACAGTTTGCACAAAAAAAAAAAAAGAAATCGATTCAGAGGTCCGAAAATCTTCAAACAACAAGATTAGGGCAAAATGCTTAAATGAAAAAAGGTTAATATAGCACCTTTCCCGATGGAGAATCTGAACCTTAAAGATTAACAACTAGGTCGTCGTCTTATCTGCAGAAATTAGGGCAAAATGCTCGATCTCAACCTTTGTACCACGAATCCTCCGATGAACGGACATAAATGAAATAATGTAGTATGGAATAGGTAAATATGGAGAGTGTGAAGCTAACCTTCACGACGGAGAATCCCAAGCTGTAACCTTCTCTTCAATGGCGCTGTGGCTGCTGCAAGTATAATGAGGTCGATAGGTTTAATTGGTATGAAGATGTAAATTGTTGCAAATTAAGGGGTGTTTTTGTCTTTTTCCAACAGTTTTTGAGGGTAGAATAGGTAAGATAAAATCGAGACTAAATTATCACACCCCCATGGTGGGATTTTTTTATCAGATAACATGGGTTGGAGCGGCTGCCACATGGGCGCCAGGTCATTAAAATCTCATCCCTATCCTGCAAAGTAAATGTAGGATAATCGAGACTAATTGTCTTATCCTGTCCCTATCTTGCAAAGTAAATGACCCCTAAATGGTATTTAGTGTGTTGTTTTATCCAAATGTCTAGGGCTTCCTCTAGGGATAAGCAGATCTAAGAGGGGTACTTTCAAATTTGTGGCTAAGTGTGTTTCAAAAAAAATATTGAGTTGGAAAAATAAATTTTGAGTGAGGGTGAGAGAGAGGTGTTAATAAAATCTATGCTTGAAGCTCTCCCAACTTATGTTATGTCTTGTTTTAAACTTCTAGTAAGAATTTGCAAGGATATTTGTAAGGTTATTGCTAATTTTTGGTGGGGTAAGAATGAGGTGGGGGTAATAAGATTCATTGGGCTTGTTGGGATACCTTAGCCAGACCTAAATCTAGTGGTCGGATGGGTTTTAGAAATTTGAGTGTGTTTAATGATGCCCTTCTTGTTAAACAGTTGTGAAGAATGGTTACACAACCAAATCTGCTCATCAGTAGGGTTTTAAAGGTAGGTATTTTTTTAGAGGTAATTTTGATGTGAAGCCTAAGTATGGGGATTCTTGGCTTTGATAAAGTTGGGTGGGAGTTTTAAAGTTGTTGAAGTTGGGTACTAGGTTTCAGGTGGGTGATGGTAAGAATATTTGTATTTGGAATCATCCATGATTGCCTAGAAATTCTAACTTTAAACATGTTCGATGTTTTTCTGGGGATAGAGATAGGCGTGTGTGGTTGAGTGACCTTGTATATGAAGGGGGAGGGGTATGGGATGGAAATCTTATTAGGAAAACTTTCATCCCTGAGGAAGCAAAGCTGATTTTACAAATCCCTCTTTCTCTCATGGGTAAGAAAGACAAGCTCATTTGGCATTTTGGGAAGAATGGTTATTTCAATGTGAAATCTGCTCATGATACTTTCATGGAGAAGGCTTGTACTAGAAGGGAAGTTTCTAGTTCTAGTTCTACTCTGAACAGTAGGGCTGCTACTTGGAAACTTCCTGATAAGAAAAAGATTAAACATTTATTATGGAGATACTGACATAAATTCTTGAGCACTAATGACCAACTAAGTAAAAAAAAAAAAAAAAAAATCTCTGTTGACTGTATTTGTTCTTTGTGTGGGGAAGGAGTTGAGGATTTAAGCCATATTCTATTTAATTTCTCTAGAGCTAAACTTGTTTGGAAGCTGAGTGGAATAGCTTTGGCAATAAAAATGTGTCCTTCAAGTCTTGGTGGGGATAAATTTGTGGTACTTTTGGTTCACGCAACCTCAAAGATAGAAAAAGCCTTTTATCCTACATTATTTGGTGGCTCTGGAAATGATAAACTCTGGGTTGTTTAGAAAGGAAAGGATGAGTGAGTTTCAGCTAGTGAAGGGTGCAAAATCAGAGTGGTTAGAGTTTGTAGAGGTTACAACTAGGATGGTGGGTACAGGTAGTGTAGAGCATCAACTTCCTTTGAATTCTGAGGAGTATTTTTCCTGAGGGTTAGGAAATGGATCCTCACTGTCAGTGCTTTAAGCTTCTCGAAGAATCAATTGCTACTTGTTTGCTCTACTGAGAAGGAAGGAGAGACTGCTCAGCTGTTCAAGGAAAGAATCTGGTATGATGGCTGAGAGGAAGGCAAATGGTTACAAGTTGTGAGGTGGATGATGCTGAAAGCATCCTATGCAGGCTGGCTTGAGTGTAGTTGCATGCTAAAAGACAAACCTCTGGTGCGGAAATTAGCTGAGAAGGACTTTGATACTTATTGTAACTCTCTAGCTTATGATGTATTTGAGTTGGTACCTGCCTTTTCTTCTTTTGAGTTTGTTTATTTTGATTAGGTTGAACTTTGGGTGCATTTATCTTTCTTTGTGTTTAGCCGGGGGTTGTGTAAGAAGTATCTTTGTATGAGCTATGTTTGTGTCAGTATCATTTTATGGCACGAGTTGTACTTGAACTTGAGTTTTTATTGAATTGTTGTCTGTCGTTGGAGAAAAAAAAGGGGTTAAGTTTTTCACACTATCAAGTAATAACTTAACTTTTTCACTGCACTAAGTGCAAAACAAACTATGCAACATGCAGACAAAAATAATATAAAATGCTAAATATTTAACGTGATAAGATATATGGTTGATATAAAAAATAATTAATAAACTGTTGAATATTTATGCGATAAACTATGCGACAGATAAACAAAAATCACTGATATAGTGCAAAAAAGCTTATGCAATAAACTATGCAGAAACAAGGCGAAGATAGTTGATAAAGTGCATAACAAATTATGCGGTAAACTATGAGACAGAAAGACGAAGATAGTTGATAAAGTTCGAAATAAAATATGCGATATGCAACGGACATGCGAAGATAACTGATAAAGTGCAAAATATTTTTGCAATAAACTTTGGGATAGACATCGAAAATAACTGAATAAAGTGCGAAAATCTTATGCGATAAACTGTGCGACGGAAAGTTAAAGATAAATGATAATGTGCGAAACATGTTGTGCGATAAACTATGCGACATAAAGTGAAGATAATTGATTAAGTGTAAAATAAATTAAGCGATAAACCATGCAACAAAAAAAGTGAACATAATTGATAAAGTGTGGAAAATCTTATGAGATAACTTATGCGATAGAAAAGCGAAGTTAACTGATAAAGTGCAAAACATATTATGCAATAAACTATGTGACAGAAAGACGAAGATAAATAATAAAGTGCAAAACAAATTATGCGATAAACCATGCCAGACATGTGAAAAGATTATTAGACAAGCGTGAATTATGTATTTGATAAACTATGAGATAGGCAAATGAAGATAACTTGACAAATGCGAATTATTTATGCAAGTTTGAGTGCAGCAGACATGCGACAATAATCGAGCATAGTGCAATACATACGCGATAAACTATGCAACATAAATGCGAGTTAATGAGAAAGTTAAACAAAAATATATGTGATGAACTATACGACAACCAGACGAAGTTAATTGAGCAAATGCGAATCAAATCTGCGACATAAATATGAAGACAATTGAGCACACAAGTAAACATTATGCGATCAACTACGTGACATACAAATGACGTATATATGTAGAGATCTGGGATAACACTTTTGTCATCGTGGGTCTATCGCATTTTAGTATACGAGTTCATTTTAAAAAAAAGTATATATATATATATATATATATTTTATTAAGTTATGCGATTATTAAAAAAATTTTCATACGCATAATTAATCGCAAATTAATTTTTTGAAACTTTATTCTCAAATTAATTTATTTGAAATTTTATTTTTGATAAATTCGTACTCGGCGATTATTACTCGGCATCTTTCCGACGCATATGTTTCAAATAGTTATTATTTGATACAAAAAATAAGAAAAAATAGTAGAAACAATTCAGATACGCTATGATAGACTGTCAAAAGATGTGAATATTGAATCGCAAGAATCATTATATTTATTTCTTTATTAAAAATGTGTCAAACTATGCATAACCATTTCGTTTATTTTTCTATTAAAATATGTGATGATTAGGCAAAACATTATACACATATTAATTTATTTAAAATTACATATTTGGTAAATTCATAATCAGCGATTATTACTCGTATAATTATTATTTAATAGAAAAAGATAATTGAGTACGACTTCATTATACAATTATGCGATGGGCAAACGAAGATAATGGAGCAAGTGCAAACATATTATGCAATAGATTATGCGAAAATAGTTGATAAATATGCAAGGATTTGGTAAATAATTACCTCTTTATGTGAATGAACCTGCGACATCCACACGAATTAAAAACACATAATAATTTTTGAAAAATTCATGTAGTATGTATAAACTAATAAACTCAAGAAGTAATTGCCATAAAATAAATAAAAAGACTGATTTTGACAATAAATATTTATATATCATAATATTTAATAATATTACATATTAAAAAAATCAAAGTCATAAAATTTTGTGGACGAGCATAAGTTGGTCAATCTCCCACAGAAGGAACGAATTTTTCACATCCTTTGTCACTCAAAAAACAACTTCAAACATGTCGACGCCAACTTTTTTTACGAGAATGGTGTCCCCTTGTTTCACGCTGTTTTCTTGAAGGAAGGTATGCCATCCCCTTTAAAAAAATAACGTTACGTAGGCTGACAGCAGCGACAATTATCTAGATCTTACCCCGACTATTTTCAAACTGACACTCTGTTATTTTTCTTCAATCGAAAATATTTATTGGCATTACGAGGTAAAACCTGCATGTGAACTTTAACTTGGTGTAAGAATTTATTCGAACTAAAGTCAATTCATATGAACAATCAACTATTAAAACAAAATAATATCTTCTCACTGTTATTAGAATGTTGAGATAATGAATTTTTTTAATTTCATTCATGTAGTATTTATACTGATACGTAACGTTTCAAGTTGTTTTATATTCATTTCTTCATCATCATGCAAAAATGATTGTCCGAAGACATGAGTGATTGCATTGTAAAATGCGAGTCATTATGCAACTGATTTGCGTCAGAATAGATTACAAAGTAATAATATTTTTGAAATGGTAAATTCAAGTTCTGCGATTAAACTTCGTAAGAGAATAGAGATACATCGAAACTGTGATCCTCGGTACCCTTTTTTTATTCATTTTTTATGAAAATATACGATTATTATGTGATGAATCATACGCATAATTAATCACATATTAAACTTTTTAAAATTTATTTTTGGTAATTTTGTATTCTGCGATTATTACTCTACATATGTTATAATACATATTTGTCGCATACTTATTATTTATTATAAAAAAATTAATAGAAGTTTCTATTCAGTTTTAGACGCTAACAATTACTTTACTTTTACTTTTACCCTGTTACACATACATCCTCAATCCCAAAATAATAAACATCCTTCAAGCTTTAGACAATACTCCACATATTTAGAAGCGGTGGGTGATACAGCGGCTGCTCGCACTTGTTGTTGGATTATATGAGGAATGTCATCGATATGCACAACCAATTCTAACGAATTAAATCCTAACGCAGCGAAATCTATACTTAGGATTAAGACATACAGTTTCGAAAATTGTCGACTCTGAGAGGTTGTAGATTTTCGTTCTTGAAAGTCATCTTATCCGCAGAGTTCGTTGGGCAGCCAAACTTGGCCTTCTCAGTTGATCACTGTCGCAGGGAATCGATCGAGAGGTGGTCGGGTCGCACGGGTCTGTCGGGTTCTGACACGTCGCGCTTCGGGCGTTGTCTCAGGTTTGCATGCGTGTCGGGCTCTACGATATCACTCTTTATGGCGATATCACTCTCTATGTCGTCTTCCAATCCATGGGCCCTTACTATTGTGATGTTCAACCACAACCGCCTTTTCGTATCTACTCGACCGGTCTGTTCGATTGGCTCGTCGAGCTGACTTATTCGTTGGTTTACTCCTTTAGGTATATTATCCCATATCATACGTCTTAATCCACGCTGTGTTATAGTCATCTCTCAACTAAAAAATACTAGGTAATGGCTATGTTACCCAAACTCGCTACCTACCGCCGGCGTACCCGTGTCGACATGACACAACATGGGTACCGATACGAAATTCAGCTCCGATCTGGTCAAAAGAGGCTGGATACGTTGACCACAGACAGCTTCCAGGGCGGATTGAAGTTTGACGCTCGGTGGTCGAAAATGTGACGGGAGAAGGCTGACAGACGTCTGAAGTTGGAAAGGCAAGAACAGATATGAATTCGGAAGTTAGAAACTTGGAAGGGTCGGAGAAGACGAAGCGTGCATGAGTAAAATGCGTGAGCGAATTTTGAAAGACATTAGGTTAATTGAATGTGGTTGTCTGGTTAATCGTGTGTGGACTGTACGTGTCTATGAGCTTTGTATGTACATAATAAATGGGCTTTTTAATTGAATGTGGCTTTTAATGGATGTGGCTTTTAATATGTGTACACTACATTGACTTTTAATAGGATAGTGTAAGTTTAGTTGAATGCATGCGGCTATAATTTTATTTGGATATGTGTACATTATTGTACTTTTAATTGGATAGTGCAATTTTAACTGAATGCATGCGGTTGTTATTTTAATTGGATATATGTACACTGATTATGTTCGTGTATGACTTTTATATCTTAATTAAGTCAAAATTCAACTGATTAATTATGTACATTGTATATAGGGCTTCTATATTTTAATTAAGTCAAAATTCAAAATGTGCACGAATGGAACCTAAAAAAGAAAAAATTACTACTCATACTATTAATCTTATATAAATCATCTTTCAAATGAATAATTTTACATAGTAAACAAAAATTTCAATTTAAAAATGTCTTCATCCAACAATGGAAAATGAAAAACTACACTCAGACCACTAAACCCACAAAAAAATGATTTTGATGATACTCCTTTGTGGATTCATGTGAAAAGTTATTAACTTGTCAAGCGGCAGAGGAGGAAATAGAGTATAGTCTTGTAACTATTATCACAAGAAAGTTACAAGATCGTATTCTAAAGTGAAGGCTCAGTTACTAAGGCTTCCAGGAAGCGGTGTCACCATTTGCAACTTAATTTCGGGTGATATTGCTACTGT
This sequence comes from Striga hermonthica, assembly GCA_902706635.1. Classification (NCBI taxonomy): domain Eukaryota; kingdom Viridiplantae; phylum Streptophyta; class Magnoliopsida; order Lamiales; family Orobanchaceae; genus Striga; species Striga hermonthica. The sequence continues at coordinate 8,032,934 of CACSLK010011299.1, read as the reverse complement.
TATAAAGAAAGAAAGTGAAGATGCATAAAGAAAAAAGGCTAATAACGCAATACGAGCTAGAAGACAAGCTGACTATTTGAGTTTGCCACCTGGCACAGATCTCTTGTAGTAGAAAAAAAAACCAGGTGCTCTAGAAAAAAGCGTTCAATGTTGCTGACAAAGATACTGCTGATAAGCTATGCCCAAGGATGTTTTATGCATGTGCGTTGCCATTCAACCTTGTACACAACCCTTAATTCAAGAAATATTCATTGTTTTTTTGCAAATAGCAAATTAACGGGCTATATTCCTCCAAGTTTTGATAGACTGCGCACTACTCTTCTTGTGTAAGAGAAGACACATATTAATATGGAAGTTCATCATATCAAAGAAAATTGGAACAAAAAAAGATTATCTATTTGTTCTGACGGTTGGTCAGATATACAGAGAAATCCATTAATTAATACTATGGCAGCTCTGAATGTGGAGCGTTGTTTCTTTCATCCACAAATGCAACTGGAGAAGTGAAAGATGCTGAGTATGTAGCCAACATTTTCATCCGTACAATCGAAGATGTTGGACTAAATAATGTCGTACAAGAAATAATTTACAATGCTACTAATCACAAGGCGGCCAGTGGGATAATTGAGCTTAAATATCCTCATATCTTTTGGACACCTTGTGTGGTCCATAGCTTGAATCTAGCCTTGAAAAAGATGTGTGATCCTCTTGAAAACATAGGTGCGTATGTTCATTGTGCTTGGATTTCTAAGTTGATTGCTGATTGTCAATGCATCAGAAATTTAATTATGAATCATGACATGACACTTGCAATATTTAACAATTATTTATCTTTAAACTTGTTAAAAATTCTGAAACTAGATTTGCATCTAGGATTACCATGGCTGACCGTTTGAGCAAGGTAAGGAAGGCCTTGGAGAACATGATCATGGATGAAGTGTGGAAAACCTATAAAAGAGATGGAAAGAGTGCAATTGATATTAAAGCTCGTGAAGTCAAGCAATGCATTGTTGATAACTAGTGGTGGGATACACTTGACTATCTATTGAATCTCACTAGACCTATCATAGATATTATATGGGCTGCTGATATGGATTCTCCTATTCTTCATCTTGTATACGATATGTGGATTCAATGATAGATAAAATCAAAGGTGTTGTTTTCAAACATGAGGAGAAAGATTTGATTGTTGGTTAGTTAGTATTTTTGATGCCAATCACGAAATTTTGGAGGAGAGGTGGAACAAAAGTAATACCCCGTTGTATTGCCTGACACAGTCCCTTATACCGAAATACTATATTGATTCCTGGCTTAAAGATAGAGTTGGTGTCCAAAGGTTTGCACCACATGAAGATCAAGAAGTTTTAATGAATAGAGTGAAGTGTTTCAAGAGAATTTTTGAGGATCCAAGTGATCTTAGAAAAGTGTGTATGGAATATGGGGAATTTTCCAGTGCAACTGGTTTATTTAGTGATTCTTTCATTAAAGAGGTAAGGGTATGCGAAGAACCAATATTGTGGTGGGCTAATTACGGATCAAGTGCAAAATTGTTGCAATATTTGGCAATTAAATTACTTTCGCAGCCAACATCATCATCATGTTGCGAAAGAAACTGGAGTACATACTCCCAGATCGAAAATGTGAAAGAGGAACAAGCTAACGAGTGCAAGAGCCGAGGACTTGGTTTATATCCACGCCAACATGAGACTCTTATCAAGGAAGAAGAATTCATATAAGGAAGGACCTTCACGATATTGGGACATTTGTATGTTACTTTGATTTGAGTATTCTAAACTATTTACTCATATAAAATGCTTTCAATCTTATTGATATTTCATTATTTTGTAGGTGGAGACAAATTTGATATTGATAGAGATATGAACCAGCTAGCTGATCTATCTATCAATGAACCGGACCTAGAAACGATTACTTTTGATGAATCTTTGGATATGGAGGACCGAAATGAGGAGTAGAAAATTGAGTTAAAATGTTAATTTATTGATTTTTTCTATTTTGATGTTGCATTAGTAATATATTTGTATTGGAATATTATTGTTTTTTCTTTTTATGTTCAATGTTGCATTAGTAATATATTTGTATTGAATTATTATGAATCTAAATTTGCAGTGATCTATATTAAAATTTTTATTTTTATTACATTGACTGCGGTACCCGTACCCAAGTTTGGGTACGTGTCCCTGAATCTTAACTTTTAGAAATATAAATACCGATACTTGAATATGGACTCGGGTACGACTTTTAGAAATATAAATACCGGATACTTGAATAAGTACCCGTGTCCGACACACGTACTCGAGTCCATGTAACATAGGGTAATGGTTGTAATTTAAATACTTTCGAGTAAGTCTACCCTTAGAACCCAGCTTTCCTAGTACTACAGATAAGTCTAGGAGGGAGTGGACGGAAAAGGAAAACTTAAAAATAAGGGCATTAGCACACGACTCAACTAAGGAAGAACATCGGGCTCAGGAGAACTAACCGTAAATCGACCCTCCTCGGAGCATGTGATAATCCCCTGCCAATGGCGGATCTACATAGGGGCCCGTAGGGGCACGGGCCCCTACAGAATTTTTAGTAAAATAGTGTATATATATTATGTATAAATATATTATTATATTGACAGAAAAAAAATGTTATTAAATATTATGCAAAGTAATTTAAATATATAAAAAATAAAATATTTAAAATTATTTAACCAATATATTAATTTTTAAGTTGTGGAATTTATGCTTACGTTATACTCAACTACTTGTTTATTTCCTTTTTCATCTCAAAATACATAAAAAAAACAAATATTGCACATAAATGTATATACTATATAGTGATTGAATCAAATGTCTTCCTATCTATATATATAATTACTGGCATGTAGCATTTAATAAAATATTTAATAAAACCTCTAAAATTTTTCCTCCATTTTCGGTTACAAAATTTGTCATTAATATTTTTTACTTCTCACATTAATACATCTTAATGAGTGTAATCATGTATGTTTCTATTATATTATATAATAATTATTGCTAATACCAACTAATAATAATTCACAATAAATATAAATTACATAATTATAAACAATTGTTTCAAGTTATGCATTTTAACATCAATATTATCTTTTTATTTTGTATCTCATAAAAAAAATTCTTTAAAAACAATTAATAAATTGTTTTGATAGCATAGTTAAACAACTTTAGAATCTTATAAATAATTTTATTTAATAATATATATATATATATATTTTCTAGCTTAACATTTAATTTTACCTGTTTGATAACACCTCTAAAATTTTTCCTCTATTTTCAGTTACAAAATTTATCATTAATATTTTTACTTCTCACATTAACACATCCTATCAAGTGTAATCATGTATTTTTTTTATTATATTATATAATAGTTATTGCTAATACCAACTAATAATAATTTACAATAAATATAAATTACATAATTATAAACAATTGTTTCAAGTTATTTATATTAAAATCAATATTTTCTTTTTCTTTGGTATC
>CACSLK010011299.1:7989496-8003831 GCA_902706635.1 Striga hermonthica | reverse complement strand
AAAAAAAAAAAAAATGCTACAAGAAAATGTGTATCATATAGATGGTCTACACATAAGATTGAAATATATCTTAGTCCATATAGAAAAGTTGTAGAAGAAACTAAATCATTAACTAAAAAATATAGGAAAAATAAATATTCAATATAAAAAAATTGCAAGTGATTAAGATATAGGAAAAGAAATATTCCATGAAGAAAACGTGCAAATGAAATCAAATCATTAACTAAAAGATGTAGAAAAACTAAATAATTCAAATAAAAAATGTATGTACCAAACTAAAAGCCGAAAAGACCAACCAACCCGATCTTATTGAAGCAAAATTATGATTTAAGAAAAGGTGCAATCAAGAAACACTATTTCGTCCCCGAGCCCGAAGGATACTTCGAGTTAGGAAGGTTAAGGTCTCGAAGCATGTTGCGAATCATTTCACCCATTTCTTTATGGTGCCGCTTTGCTCGACGTTTCATTCCCAATTTAATTTCAACTATTTCTTCCTTGGATTGCCGCTTCATCTCCGCAATTTCGCTAGCCATTTTTTCCGCTAACTCTTGGCGAATATCTTTTTCTACTTCGACTCTACTCTTCGTCAGCTCATCAATAATTTCTTGCATCGCTTTGAGCTTCTCATTCACATCGTCATTGTTGCCGTCATTTTCTGAAACAAATGAACCTTCAGCCGGTGCATATCCATATATACGACCCCTGTGTGGACCATTCGTCGCTTCTGCCCATGCATCGACATCAAACATCGGCTCATCTAACATATCAGGACCATACTTTGCTTCAAGGGCGGCTTTGTATTTTTCCTGGACAAGTATCAGTTGCAAATAACTAAGTAAGTGTTATTAAAATAGTCATAATTTGTGGTAAACTATTCAACTAAGGCAGCAAACAACTAAAAATGAAAACCATTGGAATATTACTTACACTAACATCTTTAGACCTATCGTCCACGTAATCACCAGCTCCCTTTTGGCGCTTATGTGTTCGGGCAAATAATTCCGATTGCGTGACTTTGCCTTTTTTCTTCATCTCATGAAACATGTTGAAACATGTAACTGAATTTTAAGTAACTTATAGAAAGTTTTAATACATTTAAGAAAATACTCGAATATGAATAAGTTAGGTGTACCATTTGTTTTCTGTGGGCAACAAAAGGTATCGAACCACCTGTGTGTTTCGCCATAGAATTTCCTTTCGTAGTCTCTCTATTCTGTTTTGCAATCTTACACTTCATCTCATATTTCTCGTTAGCCCATTGTTTATCGATGATTTGCTGCCAATATTCATCATCTAACCATCCTGGAGCATAAGGAGCCCAATTCTTTGGGTTCATCGAGCCATTGCACAACTTCATTGCACGTGAATGTGCTCGATTAAACATCCCCTTAAGCCATTCAGGTAAGTGTGCAGGCAAATGCTCCATAGAATCAAAAAATGACGGGGGAAATATCTTTTCTAACTTGCATAATGTCACTATGATATTTTCTTCGAGACGTTGCATGTCTTCCACTTTCACCGTAATGGAGCATAAATCCCTAAAAAAGTGGCTCACTTCCGTTAAAGCTTCCCAAAATGCCTTCGGCAGTGTATTCTTAAATGCTATGGGCATCAGTCTTTGCATAAAAATATGGCAATCATGACTCTTCATTCCGAACAATTCTGAATCATCTTTTAAGCAACGTGCAATGTTTGATGCATAACCATCTGGCATTTTTAAACTTTTAATCCACCTAAACACTTCTCGTTTTTCCTCCTTCTTCAAGGAATAAGAGCCATGCGGCTAACAAAACTTTTCTCTTTTGTTTTGGGTAATATGAAGTTGTGGATGCTTAAAATAAATATCCAAATCCTTTCTCGATTTGATGTTGTCTTTAGTTTTGCTCTTAATATCCATGACTGTGTTAAACACATTATCAAAAAAATTCTTCTCTATATGCATCACATCCAAATTATGTCGTATCAAATTGGTATGCCAATAAGGCAAATCCCAAAATATGCTTCTCCTCACCCAATTATGTTTTCGTCCAAAACCATCTATTTTTGAGTCTTCAATAGATGTGCCATTAACAACATCGGGAAGCTTATCAATAATCTCTCGCATCTGCTCACCAGATAATCTAGGTGCTGCCACATCCTTTTCTATTCGACCCTTAAAAAAATTTTCACGTTGTCTCCTGAAAGGATGATCCGATGGTGAAAATCGCCGATGACAATAAAAGAAAGATGTCTTTCGTCCGAACTTAAGCCTGAAAGATTTTGAAGAATCCATACAATAGAGACATGCCAATTGACTATGTGTGCTCCATCCAGACAACATTCCATAAGCGGGAAAATCACTAATAGTCCACAATAAAGCTGCTCTCATTTGAAAATGTTGATTTCCATGAACGTCAAATGTGTCCACACCATCATGCCACAATATTTTCAGTTCATCAATTAACGGTCGTAAATACACATCAAGATTTTTTCAAGGACTTTTTGGTCCAGGAATCACCATGCTCATAAACATACTATTCTGGTTCATACACATCCACGGTGGCAAATTATAGACAGTGATAATAACAGGACAACAAGAGTACTTTGAGCCAGAAGTATTAAAAGATCAAAATCCATCCGTACATAAACCTAACCGAACCCCACGAGGATCAAGGCCAAAAGTGGGTATGTTCTATCAAAATGCTTCCAAGCTTCACTATGTACAGGATGTGACATTCCACCATGAGTACAACTATTTTCTGCATGCCATATCATATGGTTTGAAGTATGACTAGACATAAATAGCCTTTGCAAGCGAGGGTAAGAGGTAAGTACCTAAGTACTTTGTTTGCGACTTTTTTCCCACGTTTTTCTTTGAATCTTGGGTGCTTACAAATGGGACACTCCGTCATTTTCTCATTTTCCTCATAGTATAGAATGCAATCGTTGACACATGCATATATCTTTTTAGCCCCAAGTCCAAGACTCCGCAACATCTTTTTCGTTTTATAAAAATTCTCCTCAAGCCTATTATTTTCTGGAAGCATACTCTTTATTATGGATATAAGACGATCAAAACAAGCTCCCGAAATATTGAATTTTGACTTACAGTACAATAGTTGAGAAGTAGCAGAGAGTTTAGTCTTTTTATTGCACCCTGGCCACAATGGTCGATCAACTTCTTCCAACAATCTAAAAAATTCTTCAGCATTAGGATTTGGAACTTCTTCGCCCACATCATCATGATATGTCCTGTATAGTTCTGGTCCCATTGCATCCAAAATCATTGTCTCTGTAGCGTGGTCTTCTGAAATCTTTTCAAGTACTGTCCTTTTAGAATTCACGCTAGGAAAAGGCTCCTCATGTGCATCCAAATTACTGTAACCAATGAGAAATCCATAGTTGTGAATATGGTACTTGATATCTTCTCGATCACGGAATTCTGTATTGCGACATTGTCCACAAGGACACCTAGCCCATTTTCTACCTGCAGTAGCTGGAAATACAAATTCAAGGAATTCATCCACTCCTTGAATAAATCTATCTGAAAGTAAACCATCTTCGTCTCGAGGGTTCAAAATCCAACTCCGATCAGAAGACAACCTGTAAATTAATTTTTTTACAAATTGATCATAATTGTGAAAGTATGCTAAACTTATCAAATAATTAACCAATTTACTCACACATAGTGCTCATAATATATGAAAACAAAATCAAGCTTGGGAACATGTACTAATTATTAATAAGAATACATAATAAATTTATTTGTCAAACAAATGAAACAAAAAAAAAAGAAAAAAAGAAAAGAGGCGCATACATATTTGGACATTTTGCCGAACACTTTGTCTAACATTTTATTTGATTTTTTAAATACGACTCAGTCATACTTCCTTTACAGATGACATGAAACTCACATATACACTAACCACACACTTTTAGTTTAGCCCTCCTCTAAATAAGTCATATGAAACTCACATATACACAAAGACACACACTTATTTGAGTCTATGTGTGTGGTTGTTTCTTGCACTTATATTTTTTATTTAAATAATTAATTTATAAATAACATGCTAAGATGATAAGGCATAGAATTTTTAGACATACAGAATGGAAAATAAAGACAACCGCGAAAGAAAAATTCCTGAAGGCCGAAATAGTGGTCTCTGGCGTATCTTGGAATTTTGCTTTTCGAGATTCCGAAGTGTAACAGGAATGATACAAAGGTGAATGTAACAGGAATTTTTGTTGACAGCAATATACAGTTCTCAGTATTTTAAGCATAACTTCAAACAAAATACAAACAATAATGTGATACTGTTCCAAACTACATTTGGTGCTTAGGATCATGAAAGCAGGTGGTGCTGCCATTTATGATTTCTAAGCCATGGTACATAGCCAGGTGCCTAAGGATCTCGATTAAACAAGATATCCAAGTTCATAAGTTCTTCTGACAGAATAAAGGCCTCAACACTCTTTAATGCAAATAACTGATGGATAGTGATTATAATATTTAATTATATATATTTGAATTTTTTTTTTAAAAAAAAAATGTCTCCAGCTGCCTTAATGTTTAGGCGGACTGACCATCTACTTTTCTTTGTTTTGTTTTCTACTACTTCAATTGGATACGAATAACAAAAATGTAAAACAAAATCACAAATAAGAGCAAAAAATTATTAAAACGCTCATGCTCATTTGCATTAGATTTCAGAGAATAAAAAGTATATGGCAAACAAAGGGGAACAATAGGAAAGACAAGATGCACATACTATTTGGACATTTTGTCGAACACTTTGCCTACATTTTTTTTTTCATTAAGCCCACCTTCTAAAATTTATATTTAATTTAATAATTTCAGGCATTGTCATTTCCCATTCAATTTCCAGTGCAGTGCTTCATGAGTATCTCAATTCCAAACATAAATAATACCGAATTCAATTATCTCAAATATTACAAACAATTCAATCATCTCAAATATTTCAAACACCATCAATGGGGTATAAAACTATAGTTGATTCATTGATGACAACTAAAATGTAACTCTAAAGTACCTGGTGGTTGATAAAAGTCGGCAGTGACAACAATGGTTGGACGATAGGAATAAGTTGGAGTGAAGAATAAAGAGTTAGAACGTGAGTGACCGATGGTTCCACTTGTTTTGCCTTTTTGTCCTGTGGTATTGTTATTTCTGGCCCTTCTTTGTTATAATAGTTCCTCTCATTTGTTAGGAATATAGAAAACCATTTCAATAGCTGGATTAGAAAAGTTCATTTGGTATACATAAATAGAAAATGCGAAAATATTCTTAATTCTAATAATAAAAGAACTTCAAAATAATAATAATAATAATAATAATAATAATAATAATAATAATAATAATAATAATAATAATAATAATAATAATAATAATAATAATAATAATAACAAAAAAGGGTTTAGGTGCGCCGCACCCACATCGTCCTATCCGTTGAGGAGCGTCGAGGAGCTCGTAGGTGTCGATTTACCATTACAACAATTTTTTTGTCTACCAAGACAAAATCGTAAGCGTTATAGAATCCGACTAAGCCGATTTTAGTGTATCAATTAAACATCTCTCTAAAGGAGTATCTACATGCTTCGGTAAAGTGATCTAATTCTCAAACTTTTCGATAAAAATCGGGGCATTGAGTTTAGCTCATTTAATCCATTTTGTACGAATTTTACTCTAGTGTTTGCGGCTTGTATAGATAATAATGAAATATTTATATTATATATCAAAATTATATAGATTAGAAATAAGATAAAATTTTAAGTGTTTAAATTGAAATTTATGTTTGTTTGTAACAAAAAGAGTTCGTTGCAAAATCCGTTACTAACACAAATACAATTGTTTGAAGTACATTCCGTTTCTGAAAGTATATTCCGTATCTAAATCATTGTTACTATTGTAACAATTCAAATTCAGTTGCAAAATTTGGTTAATAATGCACCAATTTCTAGTAGTGTCTGTCCGTCTCACCCTCTCTCCCCCGCAATCTCTCTGTCCGTGTCGCGATGGCCGGCTGCAAGAAGAAGCTCGACGAGAACAAGCCGTCATCCTCCTCCACACCAGCCAAGTCACCAACAAAGGCATTAACACGGGTATTTTATAATTTTGTTGATTTTTTCCTAATTTTGGGGTTCTTAGTTAATTTGTCAATTGGGGCTTTTGGTTAATTATTCGAAATTGTTCCTAATTTTGTGATAATTTAGGGCTTCTTTCAGCTAATTTATGATTTTTTATCCTAATTTGCTAATATTTCCTAAATTTCAAACACATGCATTTTTCATAAAATTTATGGTTTTATTGTTAATTTTTGAGTTTGGGGTTAATTGTTAATTTCTGTTTTGTGTTCCTAATATCTTCATAATTTAGGGCTTTTTTCTGAAATTTTCTGATTATTTTTCCTAATTTCTGAGGCATGTCTGATTAGAGCTTTTTAGTGATTTAGGGCTTTTTACTGATTTATGATTTAGGGTTTTTTTTTACAGATTTATGATTTATGGCTTTTTCCTGATTTTTTATGTTTATAATAGGGATCCGAATTTAGATGTCGATGCGCTCCGTCTTACTTCAAAGATGTGATGGACCGTATTCTTATTTTGTTGTCTGAACAACACCATGAGGCTCTTCGACGAAGCCCTTTTTATTTTTTCGTTAATATGCCTGAGATCCCTGTTTCACATACTAGACTTGAAGCCTTGATTAGCTTATATAGGGCTGACATTAATGCATTTTCTGTTGGTGATCAATTGGTTTTGAATTTTGATCCGGCTGAATTTTGTGTCACAATGGGGCTGCGCCAAGGTGGTCTAAGTGTTGACGTAGACCTTTCTTTGGATTGTAAAACCCTATTTGACAGTTGGGGTAGGTTAGATAAAAAGCTGTTGAAAAGAAAAGATGTTGTAGATTTGTTGGAAAAAATTTCTGTCGATGAAGGTCGTGTTGACGACTTCATCAGGATGTACAGTCTGTTTGTTTTTAGCTATATACTGTTCCCCTGTTCTAGATACTCCATCCCTAGGTTTGTTTATCCTTACCTAGAGGATGTGAGTAGGATTTGTGAGTTTGCATGGGGAACTGCTACTCACAAATTCCTTGTTGCTGAGCTGGTGCGTCATACCGATTCTAGAGACCGGTCGTATTTCGATGGTTGTGCTGTGGGTTTGATGGTACGTATATATGTGTTTCAATTTCTTAATACAATAATATTACAATAATATTTATTTGTGGGATTGTGTAATTTTGAAATCATGTTTGTGTAGGCTTGGTTGTACGAGCAGGTGCCTTCCCTGGGAAAATGCTCCACGGTTGAGGCAATTCCCCGTCTATTTCGATGGACCGGGAGCCATTTACCGTCTACACTGGAAGGGTCTTTGAAATCCCTTCAAAAAGTGATGAGACATAAGGTAATTTATATAGTGTTATAGTATTGTGTTTTTCTTCTTCTTTTTATTTTTTTGGTTAATCGATATCATTGTCATTTGCTTTGCAGGTGTACTCGGTATCGCCAGTGGTTGCCGAGCGTGGCTTTGTGGAGTGTCAGATTGCCTTTAATATTTATGTTTCACCATTAATATATTTATGTTTCAACATTAATATATTATGTTTTATCTTTTATGTACAGGGAACGGTGGAGACCCGCATACTGGCCATGGTTTTGCAAGAAAATGAAGAATTGAGAAAAAAAATTGAATTATTAGAGAAAGAGAGAGAAAAAAAAGAAAGAAGAAAAAGAGACTGAGGAGGAACCAGAAGCAGCTGCTGCTGAGGAGCAACGAGAAACTTCTGCTGCTGGTGAAGGATTTTTTGTCCCGACCGATTTTGAAGAAAAAAAGGAGAAAGAGAATGAGGTAGAGGAAGAGAAGAGTCTGGAGGATGAGGAGGAAAAAGAAAAAGAAGAATGGGCCTTGGTACCCTTTGAGAAAAAAATTGAAGAGCATGATGATTTGGACCGACTCATCGACGCTGAGATGGAGTCGGTCGGTATTTCAAGTCGGCAGGATGAGGCCGGCCCGCACTCACCAACGGAGGAGAAGCCACAGGCCTCCTCTATTGTGAAGAAGGTGCAGCAGTGGCGGGGGAGGAAGAAAAGGGGGAAGTCTGTCGATTTCGTGACGCCCCCATCATCCGGTCCCAAAAGACAGAAAAAAGAGAAAACAAAAAGAGAAAAAACTGAAGCTGAAGCTGCCTATGGTGAGTAATTAAACTATGACTTTTTTTTATTTATATAATTGTTCGTGTTATTTTTGAGCATAACTAACCAATTATTTTGTAATGTATAAGATTGAGGAGAGTTAGGCCGAGAATGAGGATTTGCAGGCCGAGGAGATCGAGGAGTATTCCCTGATAAGCTTTCGAGGGAGGGAAGACTTCTGCGGGCATGAGGATGATGATTTGCAGGACGAAGATCGGGCAGCCATCCGATCTTTCCTGAATAGTAATCGCCTTAGGTAATAGAAATTATTTTAGTTTCTTAATTTTTTCATTTATGTTATATTGTTCTAAATAGAATTGAAAATTTTGGTAGCAACATTCTGTGGAGCAACGATAGAGTGCTTGTGCGAGGAAAGTCAATGATTGATTTATTGTTCGGGAAGGAGTTGAGTTCTGAAATCATCGATTGCTTTATGATGATCCTGCACAGTCTCCATCCTCACGTCCGCTTCTTGCCTATTTATGCTCAGGTACTTTTATCTTAATATACTTTTTCAATTTTACTGATCGTTACTGATTGATAAAAATATAATTTAATTTGTAGAGTGATGTGGTGGCTGCTTTGAAAACTATGAACAAAAAAAAATTGTCTGGAGAGAGGACAATTATGAGCGGTGTACTTCTTTGTTGAGTAGAAGTACTATTGTTGTGATGGATGAGCTTGTGGGGTCCTCGTTTGGCGTTAAGTATGTCTTCTTCCCCGTGCTCCTCGGATTTCATTTTTTCTTGCTCGTCTTGGACGTGCAAGAAAAGAAAATTATATATCACAACTCGATGCATACTTCCAAGTCCCTAAGAGTTGGCAGAAGTGTGGTAAGTATTTTTTTACATATTAAACTTTTTTTTGTAGTTATTATTTAGTTTCTTTCGAATAAACTAGTCATGTGTTTTGTTGGATTTTCTTTTTTTTTTTTTCATTTTNNNTTTTTCCTTTTTTTTTTGTAGGCAAATTTCTTTGCGGGCTACTTGTATTTGAAAGAAGTTCTTGACATCGATCCAAAAACTTGTTTGCAACCATCCTACACTAGGCAGCAAAAAGGGGAAAAAGACTGTGGAGTGCATGTTTGCCTAGAGATGCAAAGTTATGCTGATGCTACTTCAGTGAAAAAGATGGACATATCAATCGATCTCTACAGAGCTCGGATCGGTGCTCTCATCCTTAAAAATCCTCCATGTTGACATTTGTGGTTGTTTGATGGTGTTTGATACTGTTTGCTAGTGTTTTGACAATTTTTTTTGGTACTGCTCGGATGGTTGTTATGATACTGCTTCGATGGTTTGTGATTTGGTTGGTTGATACTGTTTTTTGGTGTTTAATACTGCTCGAATGGCTGGAAGATGCTTTTTATGTTCTACAAGGTTCTATTTGTAGTAGTACCTATTCTCTTCAAAATAGTACCAGTTTTACTACATTTCAGTACATGTTTTGGGCATTTAGTACCACTTGTGCTAAACACATGACTACTCCTAAATTCTATGATGTTACACTTCATCTCATAGAATCAACCCACATGACTACTCCAAATTCTACCTATTTCATTTAAATTAAACTATTTTTATTTCAAATCAAGCTAGAATGATTCACGTGAAAAGTTAGACACGAAGGAGAAAAAAAACAAGATTCCTAAACTAGTACCAGCTTTGGGATGAATAGTACCACATATTGGTCTACGTAGTACCAGTTTAAGTGGAGCGATTAGTACCACCTTTTTTGAAGGAAATTTGACTATTTCAATTTAACTCCACATTTAGAAAAAGCAGTACCAGACTTAGAATTAAACAGTACCACCATTGTGGTGGAGTAGTGCCTATATTTTGGCATTCAGTACCACTTGTGCTAAACACATAAAAACACCGAATTTCGGTCTCGAGTGATGTTTATATGACCCAAGTTCACTATCACATTAGTTCATACGTGATTTGGAATGTTTTTTTAGTACCTGTTTTTTATGAATTAGTACCTACTTTTGGTCAACCAAGATGGATTATTTCAAGTGTGGTCAACATTTATAGAAAGTAGTACCAGTCAAAAGGTCATATAGTACCACATTTAAGGACTTTAGATCCACATATCATTTCTTTAGTACCACATGTAATGAACGTATTAAAACACCGAATTTCGGTCGCAAGTGATGTTTATATGATCCATGATCACTCTCACATTAGTTTATAAGAGATCTAAAAATGTTTTTCATGGACTTTAATCGTTAAAAGGTCACGAACTCCACACACTAATGAGAAAAACACTACTACTACACTTCACTTCATAGAATGACACACTTCATCTCATGAAATCATCATACATGACTACTTCAATTTCTACCTATATGTTTCAACTTCCACTTTTTTTCATCTAAACCACGCATTAACGATCCACGTGACATGGTAGACATGAAGGAATAGTAAAATCACGATTCTTCAAATAGTACCAGATTTATTATATATAGTACCACATATTCCTCTACATAGTACCGGATTTTGATCTATTAGTAGCAACGTTTGGTCAACCAAGATGGATTATTTCAAATGTGGTCAACATTTAAAAAATGTAGTACCAGACCTAGAGTAACGTTGTACCACTTTAAGGGACTTCAGAACCACATATCAGGTCTTTAGTACCACATGTAATGAACATATTAAAACACCGAACTTCGGTTGCAAACGGTGTTTATACGACTCATAATCACTCTCACATTAGTTTATAGTAGATTTAAAAATGTTTATCATTGACTTTAATTTCAAAACGGTCACGAACTCCACACACTAATGAGAAAACACTACTACTACACTTCACTTCAAAGAATGACACACTTCATCTCATGAATTCATCATACATGACTACTTTAATTTCTACCTATATGTTTCAACTTTCACTTTTTTCATCTAAATCACGCATTAACGATCCACGTGACATGGTAGACATGAAGGAATAGCAAAATCACGATTCTTCAAATAGTACCTGATTTATTAAATATAGTACCACATATTCCTCTACATAGTACTAGATTTTGATCCATTAGTACCAACATTTGGTCAACCAAGATGGATTATTTCAATTGTGGTCAACACTTAAAAAATGTAGTACCAGACCTAGAGTAACGTTGTACCACTTTAAGGGACTTCAGAACCACATATCAGGTCTTTAGTACCACATGTAATGAACATATTAAAATACTAAACATCGATCGCAAACGGTGTTTATACGACCCATAATCACTCTCACATTAGTTTATAGTAGATTTAAAAATGTTTATCATTGACTTTAATCTCAAAATGGTCACGAACTCCACACACTAATGAGAAAACACTACTACTACACTTCACTTCATAGAATGACACCATGTTTTAAATACCGTACCGTACCGGCCGGTAATACCGGTAATACCGGATACCGGCCATCGGTACGGTACAAATACACTCAAAATACCGGATTTACGGTTATACCGGTTTGTACCGGGATTATACCGTAAAAACTACAAAATACCGGTCCAAAATACCGGTTAATTAAAAAAAATAAAAATAAAATAAAATTTTTTAATTTAAAAAAATAAAATTTAAATTGGTAGTTAAAATATTTTATTTTTATCTCATTAAAAAGTTGAAATTAATGATTATGGTCATTTATTTTTTTTACTTTAGTGCATTTGGTATTAAATATTTGTTTGTATATTTATATTTATTATTATATTTGCTAATCCGGTAATACCACTGATACTATCGGTCCTACCGGTAATACCGCGTATCGGTGGCTAGACCGGTATGACCACAGGTACGGTATTTAAAACATTGGAATGACACACTTCATCTCATGAAATCATCATACATGACTACTTCAATTTCTACCTATATGTTTCAACTTCCACTTTTTTTCATCTAAATCACGCATTAACGATCCACGTGACATGGTAGGCATGAAGGAATAGCAAAATCACGATTCTTCAAATAGTACCTGATTTATTAAATATAGTACCACATATTCCTCTACATAGTACCATATTTTGATCCATTAGTACCAACGTTTGGTCAACCAAGATGGATTATTTCAATTGTGGTCAACATTTAAAAAATGCAGTACCAGACCTAGAGTAACGTTGTACCACTTTAAGGGACTTCAGAACCACATATCAGGTCTTTAGTACCACATGTAATGAACATATTAAAACACCAAAATCAACGCACTAATGGAAAAACAACACTTAATACAGTTATGGTACCGGTTTTGACTGAAATAGTACCTGTGTTTCTTCTATTTAGTACCTTTTATTGATCAATTAGTTCCTACTTTTGGTCAACGAAAATAGTACATGTTTCAGCCAATATAGTGTCGCCATTTGTTCTACATAATAACTGTTCTTGATCTATTAGTATCTATGTTTGTGAAGTAAAATTGATTATTTCAATTTTGGTCAACATTTGCTTTTAGTAGGTAAGATTATTCTGTCATTAGTACCTTTTGTTGATCCATTAGTACCTTTGTTCCATTACATTAGTACATGTTTTTCGGTATTTCGTACCACTTCTAAGTACCAAGTAAAAGGAACTCGCGAGGTAATGGGGATTCGCGGGATAGGCCATGTATTCGCGGCCGCGAATTCTAGCCTCTGTAACTGGTACCTAGCTCGCGAGTTTGCGGTAGCTCGCGAAAATGTATTTCGAGGGCGCGAATTATGGAGGGCAGTTTACATGGTATTTCGAAGTGGTATTGGAGACCGAATATCAGGTACTTCTGTAATAGAATGTGGTACTATCATACTCTATAACTGGTACTACCCACTCTGGGATGAAAATGAGTACAAACATATTATGTCCACAAAACTAATACCTATATTGCAAAAGGAGAGTGTCTTGTTTAACGTTCATAAGTACCCATGCAGAGTTGAAAAAACATATGAAAATGAAACATCTTTTTTATCATTCTTTATATGTACTGTACTCGGAAAATATTCATACAGTACATACTCGAAATAAGTCAATAATGTCTCATGAGAAAACATATTCCGACCAAAAAAAAAAAAAAAAAAAACTTACTAAAAACGACACATGCCAACACACCTGCCCACAAACAAAATACATCACCGATCTACGTACGTTCTTTGCACATGCGTCGATTGTGCCCACGACCACCACAACGCTTACACCGTCTAACCGCAACATCAACTTGTGAAGGAAACCTTTTTTCCCTCCTTCGTTCGGGTTGAGATCGTACATCCGGGGCATGAATGACATCATCCTGATGCAATGAGGAAGATGCCACATTGTGGTCGTAGTTAGGTATAAGATTAATTGTACCTCGATAAGCTTGCCTATACATCCCAACGCGATAAAATGGATCACAAAAGTCATAGACGGACATTGACCTACTCTCAATACAAGCACATGCATGCTTGCACGAAATCTTAGATATTTGCCATTCTCTACAAGAACAAGTACGAAGTTGCAAATCCACATCACAACTTTTGTCGGCATCAAGAACCTCAAACCTCCATTCACTTGATTGGATGATTTTGATATTCCGGGAAGCATTGTAGCAAGATGCAATTTTTTTTTCGAGCTTAGGACACAACTGGCCATTGAACCGTGACACTCCTTCACGCCGATCATGCATCATGGTCATAATTTGTTTCCTTATGTGAACCACCATGGCTACGATTGGCATAAATCGTGCCGACCTTCCCAATTATTCCAACATTCCGCTTGATTATTATTGATAATCCCCCAACAGTCTCCAGAAAATAAAGAATTCGCCCAACATTGTGGGTTAGAATCGTTGAGGAAGGTCACGACATTAGGCATAGCAGTTAAAATATTATTTATATGCATTTCAAAATCATGCATTCTCGGAGCATACGCAGCATTCATAAATATCAAGGACCAATACTTTTTATTATGGAGTGGGTATTGCCTCAACACCTACAAAATAAATAAAAAAATAAATAAAAAAACAAATGTGATGGCTGCCATCAGGATGGGTTCAACTTAAATTAACAGAAAACAATACAATATGGCTTCAAATTAAATTTAATTTATATAACCATACCACAACATAAAACCATCAGGATAGCTTCAAATTTGTTGTGTACAAACTATTCTTTTTACCGAGTCCCGAATCTAAGATTCGTT
>CACSLK010011299.1:7962780-7975737 GCA_902706635.1 Striga hermonthica | reverse complement strand
GCACCCAAAGTTCAACCTAATCAAAATAAACAAACTCAAAAGAAGAAAAGGCAGGTACCAACTCAAATACATCATAAGCTAGAGAGTTACAATAAGTATCAAAGTCCTTCTTCTCAGTTAATTTCAGCACCAGAGGTTTTTTTTTTAGCATGCAGCAACACTCAAGCCAGCCATCATAACTTGTAACCATTTACCTTCCTCTCAGCCATCATACCAGATTCTTTCCTTGAACAGCTGAGCAGTCTCTCCTTCCTTCTCAGTAGAACAAGCAAGTAGCAATTGATTATTCGAGGAGCTTAAAGCACTGACAGTGAGGATCCATTTCCCTACCCTCAGGAAAAATACTCCTCATAATTCAAAGGAAGTTGGTGCGATACACTATCTGTACCCACCATCCTAGTTGTAACCTCTACAAACTCTAACCACTTTGATTTTGCACACTTCACTAGCTGAAACTCACTCATCCTTTCCTTTCTAAACAACCCAGAGTTTATCATTTCCAGAGCCACCAAATAATGTAGGATGAATGGCTTTTTCTATCTTTGAGGTTGTGTGAACCAAAAGTACCACAAATTTCAGCGCACCATGCGTGAACCAAAGCTATTCCACTCAGCTTCCAAACAAGTTTAGCTTTAGAGCAATTAAACAGAATATGGCTTAAATCCTCAACTCCTTCCCCATACAAAGAACAAATACAGTCAACAGAGATTTTTTTTTACTTAGTTGGTCATTAATGCTCAAGAATTTATGTCAGCATCTCCATAAAAAATGTTTAATCTTTTTCTTATCAGGAAGTTTTCAAGTAACAGCCCTACTGTTCAGAGTAGAACTAGAACTAGCAACTTCCCTTCTAGTACAAGCCTTCTCCATGAAAGTATCATGAGCAGATTTCACATTGAAATAAACATTCTTCCCAAAATGCTAAATGAGCTTGTCTTTCTTACCCATCAGAGAAAGAGGGATTTGTAAAATCAGCTTTGCTTCCTCAGGGATGAAAGTTTTCCTAATAAGATTTCCATTCCACACCCCTCCCCCTTCATATACACGGTCACTCAACCACACAAACCTATCTCTATCCCCAGGAAAACGTCAAACACGTTTAAAGTTAGAATTTCTAGGCAATCATGGATGATTCCAAATACAAATATTCTTACCATCACCCACCTGAAATCTAGTACCCAACTTCAACAACTTTAAAACCCCCACCCAACTTTATCAAAGCCAAGAATCCCCATTCTCAGGCTTCACATCAAAATTACCACTAAAAAAATACCTACCTTTAACACCCTACTGATGAGCAGATTTGGTTGTGTAACCATTCTCCACAACTGATTAACAAGAAGGGCATCATTAAACACATTCAAATTTCTAAAACCCATCCCACCGCTAGATTTAGGTCTGGCTAACGTATCCCAACAAGCCCAATGAATCTTATTACACCCCACCTCATTCTTACCCCTCCAAAAATTAGCAATAACCTTACAAATATCCTTGCAAATTCTTACTAGAAGTTTAAAACAAGACATGACATAAGTTGGGAGAGCTTCAAGCATAGATTTTATTAACACCTCTCTCTCACCCTCACTCAAAAATTTATTTTTCCAACTTAATATTTTTTTCGAACACACTCAGCCACAAATTTGAAAGTACTCCTCTTAGATCTGCCTATCCCTAGAGGAAGCCCCAGATATTTGGATGAAACAACACACTGAATACCATTTAAGGTATTACATACTCTCTCTTTGGTTCTGATAGGAGTGTTTTTAGAAAAGAGAATATAGGACTTAGACATATTAACACTTTGTCCAGAAGAAGCCCCAAAAGCATCAAGAATGAAATTGATTAACAAAGCATGGTATTCATCTGCAGTACTATTAGAATATTCACTTATGAGTGGTCCCACATCGTTTACATAAGGAAAATAGACATAATTTATAAGTCTAATGGGCTACTCCTCCTTCCACCAATTGGTTTAGGATGAAACCTCACTTGGGCTTCATTTAGGCTTTCCCTGCTCATGGTGCGCTTCACGTGCGTGGAACCGCACACGTTTTCCCCTCATTTCTTACATGATATCAGAGTTAGTTCTATTGGGGACCGTGCGATGACGTACCCCCTATGTACCCGTTTGTGGGAGCCTGTTTCTAGTTGGGTTTGACGCTTTCTATTAAGGACTCACAATTGAGGGAGTGTATTAGAATATTCATTTGTGAGTTGTCCCACATCGTTTATATAGGGAAAATAGACCTAATTTATGAGTCTAATGGGCTATTCCTCTTTCCACCAATTGGTTTTGAGATAGAACCTCACTTGGGCTTCATCTTGGCTTTCCCTGCTTATTGTGCGCTTCACGTGCGTGGGATAGCACCCGTTTTCCTCCCGTTTCTTACAAGTACAAAAGAGAATTGTGTCATCAACAAATAATGTGAGAAATTGATGGAGAGATTGTACTTATCTTGACCCAGAAAAAGAGTACAAAATGCAAGCTTGAGAAATCAAATTAGATAAAGCTTCTGACAAGATGATGAACAAATAAGGAGAAATAGGATCACCTTACCTATTACCTCTATAAGGTCTAGCAAACCCTAGAAATTGACCATTGTTGTTGAAAGAGAAAGATGTTGTGCTTAGACAAGAGTAAATCCAAGAAATAAAGGACTCTGCAAACCCCATTTTACTACACACACTAAGCAAAAAAGCCCATTCTGTTTTATCATATGCTTTTTCCATATCTAATTTAACAACTATGAGATGTTTAGACTCTTTTCTTTTGCCGTTTAGGAAATGTAAAACGCTCGTTCGCCAACACCACATTATCAAGAATTCGCCTCTAGGTACAAAAGCAGCTTGAGAGGCATTAATGCAAGGGCTTAAAACCACTTTCAATCTGTTTGCAATGATTTTTAAAATGATTTTATACACAACTGTACAAAATTTATAGTGTTCTATAATTATAAACCAAAACAAGATTATTATTTTTTAGGATGAGGAAGAGAACAATATGGTTAATCCCTTTGTGCATTTTACCACAGATAGCACCGTCAAAACGGGTCATGGCTCGCGGGCTGGCCTGTCCGTCCGCCTAAATGGATGGGCTTGGGCCTTTGCTTTGCCAGCCCATTCAATCGGGCCTATTTAGCCCGCCCCGTTCGGCCCGCGGTCTAAAGCGGGCTGGGGCGAGCTAGCCCGTGGTCCAACCCGTTTTTTTATTATTTATTTATTTGTTAATTTTATATTATTTGAATTTAGTATTTCTTAGTTTACTTCTAACTTCTAACTTGTTCGTTCAAGTTTCAAAACACTTTTTTACATAATAAAATATTAATGAATCAAATAATATTTTATATGAATTAAGTCTCTCCTCCGCTTGAATACCCTATAACTATTTGTATAAAAATAAAAATAAAAACTGGATGACAAATATTTAACATCATTACACATGATCTTACTAGTTTATTAATATACTAGCAAATACAAGGTTAAACAAACTAAAAAGTATATAAGAGTGTATAACACCAAAAAACCCGCGGGCGGGCTGATTTGGCCCGCGGGCTAATGAGGGTGGGCCACGAGCCATGGATTTCTCAGCTTGTAGAAATGCGTGCCATTTTGGCCCGCCCCGTTTGAACCGCGGGCCAGCGCGGGCCGAAGCAGGCCGGATGGCCGGACTGGACCGGCTCGTTTGACACTGCTAACCACAAGCAAAGAAATTCATAATGGTAGCCCAAACATGAGTTTGAACAATAGGCTAACAATTCTAAAAAAACAATGGTTATGTTTGGTAAAACTAGCTGATAAGCTAGCTGATAGCTGATAAGCTAGCTTATAGTTTATATGTAATTTTTGAGTTTATAGCTTATAGCTTATGAGTTATAGCTGAAAAGCTAGCTTATATGATAAAAGTGTTTGGTAAAATTAGCTGATAAACTAGCTGGAATAAAAAATTCAACTAGCTTATTTGAAAAGCTACCTAAATAAACTTATCAAATAAGTTCGAGCTTTTTAAATAATCTCGTGCTACCAAACAGGGCTTATTTAAATACAAGAAGCTTATAAGCTAATCAAATAAGCAATAAACTAACTTATTTGGTTTACCAAACATATCACCGAAAGTGATCATGAGATAGGGATACCAAGCAAATTACAATCCTCAAGAGAAGGGTTTGAACAGAGTTTGATGAACGTGGTGAAAATAATTATTTTCTCTTTGGCGTGACCTGCCAAAACCCATTGTGGAAGAAAAAAGTAAAAAAGTAAAAAAAGAAAAAAAGAAAAAAAGGTCAACCAGCATATAAGTCACGCAGCAGCCTCCACCATTGGCCCTCTCGCACATCTGCTCCCACATTCACTGTCAGTCGCCTCTCATCCCCATTTCCGAACTCCAAGGCGATTCTAAGAGCAGGTATAATCTTCAAATATCCATATGAGATTGCAGTTCTTTGGCTTTATGTTTTGTTTCTTTGTAGCAATTGTGTTTTCATCTGCTGAGGATCTAGCAAAATTTCGGTTTTGAATGGCTTTTCTGCTTTCTCTATCTGTTCATAAGTGATATTTTCTTCTTCTTGTCGCTGCCGGTTTCCATTTTGTTAGATCTGTTGGCAATTTAATTGGGAATCTGAAACTTAAACTTGAATTTTCTGCACTTGAAGAACAGGTTCGTTGTGGTTTATGACCTTCTAGATCTGTGTTCCTGTAGATCTGGACGTATTTCAGTTGCTGGGGGGGTGGGGTTGTAGATCTCGTGAATTATATATATTTGCTTGTTGTTGAGATGATGTACTAGTCAGTAGAAAATGATTGTATGTTGTGCGGTAGCTATCATTGTTGATGTTTTGTATTTTGCAAATATTGTTGGAATCGAAGTACTCGAACATCTGCTTATCATGATATATGCTTCTGGCTCCTCTTATATGTTTTTCTGTGATCGGTGGCCTCCATTCCTTTACGACTTATCAAAATTCAGTTGGATGGTGTTTTGTTTTGACATGATTTCCTCAATGGTATTTTTTGCTATGGGGATGTAGTGTCTAAGGTGCTTGTAGATTTAATGATGCCTTCAGTTTTGTGCTTTTGTGATTTTTGTCACAATTTCAAGTGAATAATTTTCTGAAGTGGGACCTCTATGAAAGGTTAACATAAAGACTTGTGGCAGCCAATATACGTTCGCCTGTTTTTGTATTTGCACGACTTATACGCTTACATTAGTAGTTGATTACACTGCCTGTAACAATATTTTGAAGAATTAATGATCTCACATTTCTGCTTTACCGAACAATACTTTCTTTAGGAACAGTAGTTGCAGTTGATATTCATTAAATTTCGTCCAATTACAGGATCAAGTTACTGCATTTTGTTCTGCTAATATATTTTTGCTTTGGCCAAAATACAATTTTCAGTTTGCTGTATTCTTCATCAATATTGAGCCTGCATTATGAAAATGAATTCCTTTGTGTCTTTGTACAAGTACTATTAGTTCTCCAGCAGATATCTTGTTCGTGCGAGTCGTTGTAATTATAATGAATGTTGCGTTCCGAAATTCTACTTTCATGGGTTCTTATGTTACACATGCCTTTTCTCTTCAACTGCTTTGTGTTCTATCTTTTCTTGTGATTTACACATTTTGTACAACTTGAGAATTCTCCCGAATTCGGTTATCCGCTCAAATGCATTTTCAATTACTAAAAGATTATTTATGTTTATTTTTTATCTTCTCTTTCTGATTGGGTCTAACCACCTTTTTCATTTTGTACCCTTCAGGAGTGTTATTCGGTTCTTCAATGGCAGACCAGTACCAGCATCCGACAATTGTCCAGAAAGTAGCTAATCAGTTGCATCTGAGCTCCAGCCTCTCAAACAGGGTCCAGCCTAGTTATGGTGGCTTCCAACAGCCGTCTGTGTACCAGAGGCGGTTTGCGTATGGAAACTATATGAATGCTGCCTTGCAACAGCCCATGTCTTGCTCGGCCACTCAGGACCTATCATTGATCTGTGCGAATGCCTCCCCGGTTTTTGTGCAGGCACCCCAAGAGAAAGGGTTTGCCAGCTTTGCCATTGACTTCCTCATGGGGGGAGTCTCAGCTGCCGTTTCGAAAACAGCAGCTGCCCCTATCGAGCGTGTGAAGCTTTTGATCCAGAACCAGGATGAGATGATCAAGGCTGGCAGGCTTTCTGAACCATACAAGGGGATTGGTGATTGTTTCAAGAGAACGATTCAGGAAGAAGGATTTGGATCATTGTGGAGAGGCAACACTGCTAATGTCATCCGTTATTTCCCCACTCAGGTTTGCCTATTCTCCTGGTTTATATTATAAATCCATAATTTTATTATATATAGATTAAACATTTAAATATCCAAAATAAGATATTATAGGTTCCAATGTTTTCCTAAGAAATTGCCTGTCTTGGAAGAAGATTGAAATTCAAGATTAGTTAATTGCATAGAGGAAAGCTATTGTTTTATGAAACAATGTAAGCTTTTATTTGGCAGAATACTTGAACTGACAAAAATTACCAGAAGCTGAATCTGATAAACGTAATAAAATTGGAAGTGGATAGTTAAATGCATTTTTTCAAGGTTGAGTTGAATTGTTAGTAAAGTTGAATGAGTTTGGGTAATTTCTAGTATTTAACTGAGAAGAACAATTATATTTCCCTTTCTTGTTTGATAAGTGTTGTGTGTACCACAGGCTCTGAACTTTGCATTCAAGGATTACTTTAAGAGGCTCTTCAACTTCAAGAAAGATCGCGACGGCTACTGGAAATGGTTCGCCGGAAACCTCGCGTCTGGTGGTGCTGCTGGTGCCTCGTCACTGCTCTTCGTCTACTCGTTGGATTATGCCCGTACTCGTCTCGCCAATGATGCCAAGGCTGCCAAGAAGGGAGGTGAGAGGCAGTTCAATGGTCTGATTGATGTCTACAGAAAGACCCTAAAATCTGATGGTATTGCTGGTCTGTACCGTGGGTTCAACATCTCGTGTGTCGGTATCATTGTCTATCGAGGCTTGTACTTTGGAATGTACGACTCCTTGAAGCCAGTACTCTTGACTGGATCGTTGCAGGTCAGTTTTGGTCCCCTTGCTTTATTGTCTATTTGATTGTCCTATGAAATTATATGTTTCCTAAGCGACTTTGAATTCAGGTGGTTCATTAGCTTGAAAGGTCTATTGAAATATTAGTTGGTATATGTAAGGGTCTGAAGATGCAGTGGTGTGCACTGTTGATTGGTTTATATCGGCTTATAACATAATCACGATTCTTTTTAATGTCTTTGTAAGAGAATAATTCCAAGTGTCTTTAAGGATTCAAGCAGATTACCAAAAAAAAAAAAAAGAATTATCTTGAAAATTATACATATCCCTCTTGTAGGTATGAATTTGCTTAACTTGCGGCTCCTATTAAGTATTGAAATATGGATATTTTTTATAGTTTTAACAAAATGTTAATGGCAGTTCCCATCCAAAGTTTAGAGTAAAACTCGATACCCTTCTGAAGTTTGTTATATATTATTTGTTAATATAGTTCTAAAGTGTTGCCCATTCACATAATGATTACAGGATAGTTTCTTCGCCAGCTTTGCCCTCGGGTGGCTCATCACCAATGGGGCCGGGCTCGCCTCGTACCCGATTGACACTGTCCGTAGAAGGATGATGATGACATCTGGTGAGGCCGTCAAGTACAAGAGCTCCTTGGATGCTTTTGCCCAGATTCTAAAGAACGAGGGTGCCAAGTCTCTTTTCAAGGGCGCGGGTGCAAACATCCTTCGTGCCGTTGCTGGTGCTGGTGTGCTGGCAGGCTACGATAAGCTCCAGGTCATTGTTTTCGGCAAGAAGTATGGCTCTGGTGGGGCTTAAGCAATGCTGCTCCCTTAGCCAAAAATAGATGTTGATGAAAATAATTTCTACTTTGTTTGAGGTGAATTATCTATTGCTATTTACACAATTCCTAAGAATTAAAATAATTTAAATTTTGAGGGTGTGAACCTGGATGCATGTTTTCTCAGTAAAGGGATTGTTTTGATACGCAGAGCCTTGTGTGATTTGAAGAGGTTAAACTGGCGGATTTTTTTACCTATTTCTCGTGTGATTATGGTTTTATGTATAGCTGTCTTCTGACGTGGTATTATATGATTGGTTTATGGTAAAACTAATTCAGCAACTAAATAAATTTGATAATTAAATCTACATGTTTTTCATACAAACTAATTATTGGCATATCAATCATAGAATGGGTAATCGATTTACCGAATGATCGAATAACAGTTTTTGAAATATGATCAACCGAATGGTCAAAATAATGTGTTCGGGTATATTAAATTGGAAAAGTGGGAAAACAAATAAGATTTTAATTTGTTTTATTGTCTTTTTCTTTAAGTTGATTATTTGTAGGAATGTAAGTTCGAATGTGTTTATTTGGATCATCCTATTTTAATGCAGAATATACTCTATTTTAGAGTAGAAAATGTCATAATCTAACTTTCTGTCTTCATCGTTCATGTTATATTTTACTTTATATAAAATATATTAGTACAAAATAATATTAAATATAAGTATAGAAATTAAAATTTAAAGTTATTTAACAAATAATAATTTAATGATATATGTTCTATCAGAATAATATTTAAAAATAAAAGTCAATTAAAAAGTAAAATTTGAAAAAAAAAAAAAGTATAGCACGGTGAATAGTAATGTGGTACATGTAGCGCTGGTATGTAATAGGCCTATGTCTAGCTAAGACGATCGTGATTTGCTTTCTAACCTGTTCGTAGACGTGCAAAATGGGTCGAAATGGATTCTCGGCGTTAGCATTCCTACGATCATGTTAGTTCACGTATGTAGAATACGATGAACAGTGTATGTAAAACTCTGTAAGTATGTAGAAAATCTAATATATCAATGGACAAACCTCACCCCTTTATATAGGGGTGTGTTACCTTGTTACCCAAAACTGGCCGTCCTTACTGTCCGAACTGCCCAATTTCGTTCGGCCACTTGGCCCTACCCACGTGTAGTTCTTATCTTAATAATATGCATTCTTGTCCATTAGTCTATCTTATTAGACGGTCTGATCGTGTGACACACCCGATTCACCTCGACGTGGAGTGTTGTTTTTTCTAAGCTCGTATACTCCACTCTTCTGGTCAATCAATAGACCAGCCATGCTTTCACGTCGATTTTCAACTAGGCCGTCTGAGGACCTGTGACATACTCCACTCTTTAGACCTGTGACATCCTCATCGACCTGAAGACTCTTTGGTCTGTGGCTCCTTTTACCTTCGTTCGACCTACCTGTAGCTACATTCGACTAATTGATTTTGTTCAGCCTGATTGGTTGGTTTATCGAGTCTATTCGAATAGGTATAGTATCTAATATCATCTGGTCCCCTCACTCTAGTCATGTTAATATCAGCCTGATTGGTTGGTCTACTCGAGCTAAGAGTATGTTTATGTTTTTTCTTGTGCTTGGTGAGTTACTTCCATCATTTCACCATGCTGCTCGAACTTCCTACAACTCTGCAACAATGTTTTCAACCTCCATCTAAGGTCTTGAATTGAAATTTTAAACCTCAAATCTCCACCTCTTGTCAGACCAGTCAGTCCAAAAGTCTTGTCGACATAACCGCCTCGTAGTTCGAACTTTCCTCGTGCAATGTATCCATTTAATGCTGCTTCAATGGTGACCCTTCGATTTATCTTCCATCTGGCGGTTGGAAACATGTTGTCTTTTCAGTGTACTCCTAGACTTGGCCAAAAGTCGGACCGGTTCAAGGCCCAGCCCGAGCCACCGTGTCGGCGAGCCTCAAATGCTGGGCCCATGACCAGCCCGACTATTCTTATGGGCCCGTCGGTTTCGGGCCGGTTCGGCAGTTCACAGTGTTTTTTTTATAACTTTAACTTGGAAAAAAAGAATGAAAAGAACTTAATGTAAATCCAAGTGAAAACATAATGGCGATGAGAGATAAACAACGGGTTGATGAAAAACATGTGCATAAATGTTACTCACAGATAAAACGGATATAACAATATTATTTAACCATTTCGAAAAGAAAGCAAGAGTTTGAAAAACATGTGTCAATATTCGAGAGAATTGTCTCATTTTGGTTTCCATTGTCGGACACAACTCATCATCAACCGGCGTTTCGTTTTCGCGTGAACTGTGACGGGAACAACAATTTAGCTCTCAGAATCCTCGCCACTGATTTTTGCTCAAACACATTTTAAAAGTTGACCATCAAATCAAACCAGTAACATCAATGACGCCAATATAATCTGTATGTCGGCTTGTGTGAGTGTTCTGTTATTGTTCAATCGTAGGGTCTCTACTATAGCCATATAAATACACCAAGTCTCAAGCCTCCAAACACAAGAAAAAGAGAGATACACGATCGGTTTCTTATCTCCTAAGGGGTATCTCATCGGCACTTCAAGTTCTGAGAGTATGTGTGATTTGAGAGCTTTTCGTTCGATCGCTCCACCAAGATCGTTTGAAAGATGTTTGGGTAACACAATAGAAGATCTTTCGATCTTTTATTCGTATCTCGTCCAATATATATTCGCAACCCCGCAAAGTTTTTATAACTCACGGGGTTGTCTTTTTTCACAAAATTGAGGTTTATGACACCGGAGACCAGAGACATCATCCAGCACCAGCCGGGATCAGCGCGCCTGAGCCATGCCCAACCCCAGCCTGGCTGCACTCAGCCATAGATAGGCCCTCCTGACCCACAGGTGTTCCCCGCGCGACCAGCAGACGTCCCCAGTGTTACCCACAATGTTCTCGCGTGATCTACAACACTCCCACGTGCTTTTTGCACGACCCACATCATTTCCAATGCATGTGCCGAAGTCTTCGCGACCTAAGTCTCTCCCAGCGTGCAACCAACGACTTCCCAGCACCAGAATTTTTCGTCAGACATTCCTTCCAACGGCCCCAAAAGAAAAATAAGATTTTTTATGTTTGACTTTCTTCTCTTCTTTGTTTTACTTCGACCCCTTAGATCGAGGTCTACTTTTCAAACATCCTAATCCTTCTTGCAACCCTATGTACAACCTTCTGATCTCTTCTTAGAATAGAAGTCATGTCTCTTCGTCGGCCATACT
This sequence comes from Striga hermonthica, assembly GCA_902706635.1. Classification (NCBI taxonomy): domain Eukaryota; kingdom Viridiplantae; phylum Streptophyta; class Magnoliopsida; order Lamiales; family Orobanchaceae; genus Striga; species Striga hermonthica. The sequence continues at coordinate 7,964,641 of CACSLK010011299.1, read as the reverse complement.
TGTTGACGATAGACTCCTATTCCACTGTGGTTTCTTCAAGAGGCCTTAGCCTCTATTGCCTGAAAATGAGCTTGGTAAGCTCGAGCTTAGTTTGTTTAATTCGTACATGAACTTTTGCGATATTGTTTAATTGGTCGTCTCTTTTTTTTAAGGAAAAAATGATGGACAACACATTGGCCTCCATAACCTCTGTCGACAAGGGACGAGGTCCAACTAAAGAGGTCAATCAAAAATCCAAGTCACAAGTAACAAGATCAAGGTCGGGCACTGCCTGGCGTGCCATATCGTGTACCCGCCCGTAACTAGATTGGGGTCGGGTTTATGGTCGCTATTTTCGAGTCCGGAGACCCGCTGCTATGATCCATTCTTTTTTTTTTTTTTATATAAACATCCCAGCGTGGGATGGGGGGTTGAGGCTACACCCCCGACCTGGGGATATAATGGCCCAAAGAGGGCTAAAAAGTAAAATGTCAACATCAAAGTCGAATAGTACATAAAACATCATCAAAGCAGAAAATCAAAATGTACAAAGCTAAAAAAATATCCGATCTGGCTGTCAAGTCCAGGCCTCATGAGAGGTCGTCCTGGTCAAGGTGTCCCGACATGAAGTCCAAAAAGACAAGGCTAGTCAGGATCAGGTGGTGGCGGTCGTCCGAATCTGAAGGATGGATACTGAAGCTGATCCATCCGAATGAGGGTTCGAAGCCGGAGGGAAAATTCCTCTGGGTGAAGGATACGTCTTTGAGGTATAGAAACCCCCGTGCTAGCAAGAAAATTGGCGGGGCGGTTCCCCTCTCGGAATATGTATGAGATCTGGTAATTGATCGAGCAAAGTGTGTCTCTGATGCGCATAAGGGGATGGTGGATCTGCCATGAGCCCTGATGGCTGGATGTCAAAAGTGTGATGACAGCTACAACATCTATCTTTATCCAGATATGGGAGGAGATCGAGGCGGCAATCTCAATACATATCTGGAGCACCTGAATCTCCGCATCATAACTCGACGAGGCCCGTAGTGGTCCCTGAAAGGCAGAGATGAGTGCCCCTCCATGATCCCTAATCAGGCCCCCTCCTCCAGCAGCTCCAGTATATCTGTCAAAAGCACCGTCAGTGTTTAGCGTAACCCAAGGAGGCTTGGGTTTCAGCCAAACAATGGTCCTGGGTCGTGGGTGCTGGACAGGTAAAGGAGGTGGTGGCTTCCAACGATGAGGCAGTTTGCAACTTGTCCAGTCTCTCGTCGTGAGTCTGCCAAGGGCGGTGAGGAGAGAGATGTGTCTGTCAACCTGTAAAATGATGTGAGCACAAGAAAAAATAATATCCCTATGCTTCGCATTATTCCTTTATGTCCAGGTGGCCCAAAGGATCAGACAAGAAAAAACTCAGGAGCTCAAAAAAATTGTCTGTAGTGGGTCGCTACTGTTTGTTACATTTTTGTGCTTATTTTTATGTGTTCATGTGTGTTATCGAGTCGATTTTAGGTTCGTTTTGGTGTTGACCGGTCCATTTTGTCGCATTTTGTGTGATTTTATGGTTTTCGTTTCATTTTATATTTTGGCGTACTTTTCCGTGTTTTGTGATGAAATTTCAGGTTTATTCTGAGGATGAAGAGACGAGCCGAATTTCTAGTCAAATCCGAGAAGTTTCAAGCCATTTCGTACGAGCCATTCCTAACCGAGTATGTCGAGTCCTTAACCGAGCCCGGACGTGCCTAAACTTCCCACTCGCGACCCCGCGCTGAGAGCCATGGCCTCGCGGATGCACATCAGCAGCAGAACACGTGTGCGCCCGAACTCGCGACCTCGCGAGTGTCATATGCAGCATGCGCATCACACGTCGCGACCTCGCGGAAAAGCTGGCAGG
>CACSLK010011299.1:7938459-7962333 GCA_902706635.1 Striga hermonthica | reverse complement strand
TTATAAGTTGAGATAGTTTTATGTTGTAGGTAGTCAAACTAAATAAAAAATAAGGTATTTAATATTGATTTCTAGGCCCCGACTAGGCACCGCCTAGGCCCCAGGCGCTCTAGGCGCTAGGCGCTGGTCGAGCGCCTAGCGGGCGCCTAGCGACTTTTAGAACACTGATTTTTAGTGTGTGTTTGTGATGTATCTATTTAAAGACAATTTGCTTTGTATTTTTGGTAACAACCCTCATTTTCCAACTTTTAAGTTGGGAAAATCCTCGCTATTTCCTTTTTCTCTTTTTTATGTTTTGGTTTGGAGCTTATGAATCAAGTTTTCCGGCGAATTTCTAGCGACATTGTTTCGAGTAAAGTTTCGAGCTTTTGACTCCGTTTCTCCTTCCAAGTGCGTGTAAGAGTGGGTACATAGTCTTAAGCCCCATTACTTCGTATATCGTTATTTGCTTTTTGTGAAAATTGATATTGTGCTTGTGTTGCTTGGAGGAAAAGATTGAATCTTTAGATCGTGAATGCTTGATTAAGTGTGATTAGGAGTTGAATGCTTGCTCGTCTTGTGCTAGAGTTGGGTTTAGCTTCCTAGGGTTTTAGCTAGCATGACAATGTTCGGTTATTTACGTGTGATTGGTCATGGAGACTAACCAAAATCTCTCTTTCCCCCTTGATTTCTCTTATCTTCTTGCGTGCTTAGTTAATTGCTTTCAATTGCTCTCATTTCGTAGATTAATCTAGTTTAAATTCAAACCCTCAAATTGCGAGTAGAATATTTAGGACCTTTTCGGTTGTGTGATTTGGCGACTAGATAGTGAACGAAGCTCCGAAGAGCCTTCCTTTGAGAACGACCCGAGTCCGGGTAACTCGGTTACCAATTGCCCAAAAATACTTCAAACAGCTACAATCCATTCTTATTTCTTAGTCACTTCCCTTTGACCGTGCCTGGAGCGTTGATATACATCATCCAACCGCTACGATCCATTCTTAGTTCTTTCACTATGACTCATTCTCATATGATCCATTCTCACATATATATAACAAGTCAACAATAACAACTAATTTGTAAATAAAATAAAATAAAAAAAAAAGACAATGAAGTCACATTGAGAAAAGTAACACATTGTAGGTTTATTTATGTTAATTAACCACTCAATTCAATAGTCAGCCTAATTTTTTTTTTTTTTTGGCAATTATGCATTAGAATTTATTTTTTAATAATAATTAAACATGATTTAGCAATTGCCAATAAATAAATTACTTTTATAATCGAGATTTTTTTTTCTCATTTGCATCCTAATGATTTATATCTTATTTAGCATACTATGCAATGAAAATATATTTTACAATAATTTCATTACGTAAATAGATAAAAATAAAAAACTATAAAAAAATGAATTTGACAATAATATATAAATATATCATGTCTTGAATTTTAAATAAGAGTTAATATTTTTAGTTTTTCTATCTGGCCATTTAATGTATCTGGCCATTATTTCTAAAATGGTAAATTATATTAATTTTATATCGATAAACATTATTTCACCAACTTGATTTTGCATGATTAATTGAAAGGAAATAATTTACCAAACATGTTACAGTTTTCAATGAATATTTTTGAATGAAAAGTCAATATTTGTAGGAAAAAATAATAATATGGTACTTAAAATCTATTCATGTTTATCTTGACCGATAATATTATCAACATGAATCACAAAAAAATCGATTTGTAGTTTGGTATAATAGTTATCAATGAAAATATTGCAGATGTTAATATAATTATTTAAGAAAATAATCTTTTTGATCATATAATGTTTGATCAGATTTGAAAACTTGTATATGCAAGAATATAATGCATATATTAAAAAATTTCCCAAAGAAGTTATGCGGGAAATGTTCTCGGATTTTTTGTCTACAATTTTTAGTAAATCTTATTCTCGTTATATATATATACATTTATGCATGTATATTATAATTTTTCACGATATAAATTATAAATATTTTGCTTCTTTCTTTACAAGTTAATACTTTACATACATAGTTAGACCAATGATCTAATTATTTGTCATCATAATTTGTAACAATAAATATTATAAATGTTTTGGCTTTTATTTCTCAACCTAAAATTTAAATGGCAGTTCGACAAATCTCACTGGGTTATCATAATTTATAACAATATATATATATATATATATATATATTATAAATATTTTGAATTTTTATAGTATAATAATTAAATGACAACTTGACAAACAATTCGTTGTTTTATCATTTTAAAATGATATATAGACCCCTCAAAATGTTGTTTGTTTGTTTGTTTTTTTGGTTTTTTTTTTTTTTTCCCGAAATGATAGGCATTTTATAAAGCCCACAAAAGTGCGAAAAGAAAGCTTTATTAAAATAATTAATGTTTACAATTATTTTCCTTAAAAAAAAGAAAATTATTCCTTTTTCTAACGAAAATCGGCACCTGCATGTTAACGAAAATTGTAATTATATATATAATTAACTAAATATATAAAATATTATAAGATTCATAATCCACCAATTAATTGATTCATAATCCACCAATTTTATGTTTATTTTTATTTTTTTCGAAACGATAGGAATTTCATTCAACATAAAGTATTTACAACCCGTGGAACTAAATAACCCAAAAATTGACTTCAAAATACAAGGGAGCACCGAACTATCGTCGGCCTACAAACAAAACATCAAAACAATAGTGTAGCTTGAAGGCAAGAACCCAGCTAAAAACCTTCAGCTACAATAATGATGATAAAATGAAAAATAATTCAGTTCAGGCTAAGAAAAATACAAGCTAATTAGTGCACTAACCACTGAACCTAAAGGACCTAGTAGTGACACTTTTCAGCTAATGAGATGCAACACTCCTAGCCATCCTGAATTCCATCCATTCCTTCCATGCTGATTTAGCAACTTCCACCTCCGACATTAGAGTCTTTTAGAATTTCCATAAATTTCGGGACTTCCAGAGCCACCATAGAATGTAGGTGGATAACTGGAGTCTGACATCTGAAATTTGCAGGTTGTTGGTGGGGCAAGCATTCCACCACCATTCTTTGAATTTACATGTGCTTGTGTTAGGCCCATCCCAGTCAATGGTGACAGTTTCCATATGCATTTGGCTCTAGTGCAGTTAAGTAGAAGATGCTCTACTGATTCTTCAGACCCCACATAAGCAACAAGTTGAATCCACTTCCATGCCTCTTCTTTTCAAATTAATCCCAACAGGTAAGGTATCAGTGTAGCACCTCCAAAGAAAGTGCTTGAGTTTCCCTTTCACATTCAACTTCCAACTTCTGATTCCCAGCTTCTTGTTGATGTCTGCACCTGTGTTGCTTTCAGCCATAACCATCTTCCTTAGCTTCTCCTGCATTAAGTGAGAGTATGCATTTGCAACAGAGAAGTGGCCTTTGTGGTCAAAAGACCATAACCACTTATCATTGGCTGTAGGATCAAGATTTTTTATGCTCAGAATTTTTGATTTATCTTGTTCATCAAATAACTGCTCAATGACATCCTCTCTCCAGTTCCTACCACATTCATCCATAAGTTCACCCACCCATACTAGATCACAACCCTCATATGGTCTTCTTTTAAGATAGCATGTATCTTCACCAGTGCCTGCAAGCCAAGGCTCTTGCCAAATTCTAGTGGACCATCCATTGCCAATTTGCTTTTTGAACCCTGATTTGTACCTATCTCTTACTCTCATCCAGTTGCTCCTTAGCCATGAAACATTATAATTTCTCTGAGCTTGTAGGAGAGAGCAATTTAGAAAATATTTACCTTTCAGAATTTTACTAACCAGAAGGTTAGGATGGGTGACTATTCTCTAAAGCTGTTTTAATATGAGGGCATCATTGAACAGACAGATATCATGAAAGCCCAACCCTCCTTCTTGCTTTAGTGTGGTGACATGCTTCCAGGACTTCCAGTGCATTCCTTTAGATTGTGAGTCACCTTTGCTCCACCAGAACCCTGCACATAATCTTGAGATTTCTTGACAGACACTTCTTGGGAGAGTAAAGCATGACATGATGAAAATGGGAAGAGCATTAATAATGGATTTGATAAGGACTTCTTTCCCTGCTCCTGATAAAAATTTGTTTGTCCAATTTGAGATTCTGTTATTAACCACATGCACTACATAAGCAAAACATTCTCTTTTGGATTTGCCAATCCCTAAAAGGAGGCCTAAATATCTGGAAGAGTGATGGATAGAAATTCCTTCAAGGATTTGACAAATATCAGTCTGCATACTCAGAGAGATGTTTTTGCTAAAGAATATAGAGGATTTGCTTAAATTCACTTTTTGGCCTATAAAAAGATTATATATGTTCAACATATTGAGCAAAGAAGAAGCTTGATGACAATCAGCTTTGCCAAAAACAAGAGCATCGTCAGCAAAGAGTAGGTGGGTGAAGGTGGGGACAGACTTATAGATTTTCAAACCAGTGAATCCACCAGAACTCACTTCTGCAGAAATTATTCTGGTGAACATTTCAGAGACTAAAATAAAGAGATATGGGGACAGTGGGTCCCCCTGTTCTGATCCCTCTGGAAGTTTTCACATACCCTTTAATATCACCATTCAGGTTAAAAGAAAATGAGGGGGTAGTTATGTAAGACATGATCCTGTTACAAAATTTAGAATGGAATCCAAACTTAAGCAGCATTTTATGAATACAGTTCCATTCGAATCTATCAATAGCTTTTTCCATGTCTAATTTTACAGCCATGTACCCCTTCCTATTTGATCTATGTTTATTGAGCAAATGGATAACTTCTTGAGCTATAATAACATTATCAAGGAGTTGTCTTTCTTTAAGGAAAGCAGATTGATTCTCACTTATACAGAAGGAGAGACAAGCTCTGAGTCTAGAAGAAAGGATTTTAGAGATGATTTTGTAGCAGACTCCACATAGGCTGATAGGCCTATAGTTGCCAATGACTGAGGATTAAGGCATTTAGGGATTAGAGGGATTAAGGTGTGATTCCAGTTTTTGAGAAGGATACCATAGGAGAAAAAACTATCTATGGCTACACAAATATCAAATTTAATAATAGACCAAAATTGCTGAAAAAAAAATGGGAGACATACCATCAAGTCCAGGGGACTTGTGAGGATCCATGGAGAATACAACTTCCTTAATTTCCTCTTTTGAAACTGGGGCAATGAGGTCTTGATTCATCTCTTTTGAAATGGTTGGCTGAATTAGGTTAAGTCATTTTCCCCTCTTGATCCCTCTGATGAAAACAACCTTCTGTAAAAGGAGCTCAGGTGGTCTCCAATTTCTTCCTGGTTTTCATATATTCTCCCTTCAGAGTCAACCAATCTTGAGATTGCATTTGATTTTCTTCTTTGCATCACCAGAGCATGAAAGAATTTGGAGTTAGAGTCTCCCTCTCTGAGCCATTGGCATCTTGCTTTTTGATTCCAGAATGCTTCTTCTTTTTTGTGTTCCTGTCAAGTTCATCTTTGGTGATGGTCCACTGTTGCCAGTTCCTGTCACTTCCTTGGTTCCTGAGCTCTTTCAGCTTGGCATTGAGTTCCACCCTTTTCTTTTCACTTTTTGCTCTAAATTTACTGTTCCAATTGAGCAGGCCTATTCTGGTTTCTTTAATTCTTTCTTTGATTTGAAACATGGGGGTTCATGTCTGAGTTTTCTCCCATGCTTCTTTGACCACTTCTTTGATTCCTGCCATCTTCAACCATCTTTTGTCAAAAAAAGAACCTCTTGTGCTTTAGCCTTGGGACATCAACTTCAGTAAATGAGCAAGAGAAGGTGGTGATTTGATGCACTCTTGAAGGTGTTTTCTACTACTGCATGACTGTTAAGGGTGCACCATTCAAATGACCCAAAGATCCTGCCAATTTTTTTTTCTATAAATTCTTCACCAAGACTGTTATTGCCCCATGTAAAGCTATGCCAGTCATTTTGATCTCAAGCATGCCCATTTTGGAGATGAATTCTTGAAAGCCTCTGAGTTCTTCTGCAGATTTCATTCTCCCCCATTTCTTTTCAGAAGCATCTAGCATCTCGTTCCAATCCCCTCCAATGATCCAATATCTACCCCATTTTGAGCTAGCCTCTAATAAAAATTCTCACTGGATCTCCCTCTCTCTTTTACTAGTGCTGACATAAATGAAAATAACCCACAAAAAGGAGGAGTGCCCTTCCCATTCTATTTCAATTTCAAAACAAAAAGGATTTTTCAAAATTTGAAGGATTTTAACATCTTTCCTCCACGGTACTAATAACCCTCCATTCAACCCAACCGGCTCAACAGTTTCCCATCTACCCTCAAAACCCAATATTTTACAAACAATCCAAATGAAGGATTTTTTTTTTTCTTTTTTTTTTCTTTTTTTTTTTTTTGTTTTTGTTTCAGCTAAAAAGAAACCTATCTGCCAATTAACAAAATACATAATTCGCCATTAAATAAATTCCAACATAATTCATTCCATAAATACCAGTTTTTTGAATATTCATAATGTAATATATGTACATATAATTGTTAGCAAAATTAAATTAATAAAGCTATTTGGGTAGCCTGCTTTTTCTTTTACAATCCAATAATAATTTTTTAACCTGTTACTGAAATCTAATCAACGACGCTTATTTCTTTGTTTTGAAAAGTCTGATTTTTCAATGTTAATTAAACATAAATTTTTGTGTATTGTAATATTTTTTTTTTATCTTTTGGTGTGAAATTATATATAAGAAAATTTTATACAACATTAATCATTAATTTACTATATCTTCGATTGTTTGTTCTCAATTTTTTTAACATTTTTTTTTTTCTAATATGAAAACGTGTAAAAGAATTACACACTACTATTATAGTTACAAACCAAATATAAAATCAAATTATGCCCATTAGTTTTAGTAAAAACTTCAATCACCTCTTCTTATAGAAATAATAATTTTAGTGACACATAATAATAATAATAATAATAATAATAATAATAATAATAATAATAATAATAATAATAATAATAATAATAATAATAATAATTTTCAATCAATCAGTTGGTCAAGATCTCTCAAAATTGTCATAATTATATTATTTACATAAGTTATGCAATTTATATTTATAGTGTTATTTTTTACTACTATATTAAAATTAAAAAAAAAAGTGATGCTTTATTATCTAACTTATAACTTTAAATATTATATATACATTGTACTAGTATATACTTTTTTTTTTTCGACTAGAGGAGGTATCCCCACATTCATATAATACTTCACCAGCCACTCCAAGCCTACACCATCAACCTTCTCTTGGGGTACGAATCGGCCAGATCGACTATGGGATACACACCTTCTTGGGGTACGAATCGGCCAGATCGACTATGGGATACACACCTAGAGGAGCGAGGCTAATCTTCTTGGAGGAGTGAGGTGTCTCATCCACTCACGACAGTCAAATTCAATCTCCCCGACCTTCGCTTTCATGGGGTATTAAATTCTCCCACTAAGCCAATGTGTTCAATGCGTATTTAATGCATGACATGAGTCAATACACAATTTGTTAATAACTCTAGATGGTTCCATAACCCGAGCCATCAGATAGTTCCATAGCAAAACCGTAAGTTATTCAGAAATTATATGGAGCTATCAAATGACTCATTTATAAAATCATTCATAACTTTATAGACTAACATGTGTCTAATGTGTATTTAATGCATGTACGCGTCAATACACCATTTGTTAATAAGTCTGAATGACTCCATAAACCAAATACACCATTTGTTAATAAGTCTGAATGACTCCATAAACCGAATCATCGAATGACCCCATACCAAAACCGTTAAATTATTACCCTACAGATCTATATCCCATCAAAACTCTCCTAATCAAGTCGGGTCCCCCAAAACAAAATAAATAAAAGAGCCTCTCTCAAACAGTCCCTTGTCAAGTATCACCAAGAATCTTTTTTCTTTCCATCTATATTCTATCGTTTTCTTGTTTAAGTGTTCCTTTCTCCATTTTCAGTCCAAGTTCAAGAACGATTCTGGATGCTCGAGCTCTATTTACCTTATTCTGATTAAATATTAGCAAAACCCAAAGCACAATTTCAATTGTTTCTCATTCTACCTTCATCCGCAATTGCAGCCGGAAATGGGCGGTGAGGGCGGTGAAGCTCAACTCTAACTCGCGAAATTTTTTGGGCATTTCAAGATTTTGTTTTCCCCCCTTTTCTAAAGTCTTTGATTTTCAGGTAGTGAAGTGGGCTGCTCGAGTTCTAATCTATGGCTTGCCCAAGACCCCAGCAAAAGATGGGGTGAAGTATTCTTCCTTCTCTACACTCCCTTTTGGCTCACTCTTTGCCTCGGAATTGTTGTACCTTGGAAGCTTTATGAGGTGTACTTCTTTCTCGTCTGGATTTACTGCTTCTGTAAAACTTCTCTTTCGTCGAATAAATTCTTTTGTATTGAAGATCGTTGTTTCGAGAAAAAATACGGCTTGATTACTTGGCTGGGGCTTTACTATTTTGGAAAAAGATAGTGTGGAAGAGTTTAAAACTAGGGAATTTGGGTTAAATGTGATAATTGCAGGTGATGTGTTGGTGGTTGTAGTGTTATGGTATTTAGATGCTATTGATTGTTCATAGAGCCAGAAAGGTTGAATATAGTATTTATGATATGAATGTGTTAAATGGTATCAATCTGATGTTATAGTTTTAATTGAAATTGCTACTGGATGTGATTGGCTATTGAAGAAAAACGACGCGCACAGCTTTTGTTTCATCTAAAGTCTCTAAAAATGTGGTGGAAACTATCTTTTCTATAAGGTTAAAAGGACTATCTCAAATTTGAAGATTGTAATGAAGTAATCTTCATTTTTCGTACTTTATGTGTTTCTAATAATAGACTTCTGAGTTCAGTTGTTAATTCCAAAGGGCACGGTTCTCTTGCATCCTCGAAATGTGTTTGTCGATATGATGTTGTTTTGTTGTAAAAAATAAACATATTAATTGGGATTGTTGGATGTATGGTTCGATTGAAGACCACTCTGATAACTGATTATATGTGTCCGAGTGCGAACTACATGATGTATAAATTTTGTGTGCCATTGTTGAATTACATTGACAATTTTGTTCAATAAATGTGCTTACCTTGTTTGATATACTGTTTGCTAGACACTAACTTAATGTTCCTCATGTTTTGCTTCTTTATTCTGTTTTTCTTTTCTGTTCTTTCCTTTTGCTGCAGAATTTCACAGAGTGGGAGTACCTTGTTCTGGGACTTGTTTCAGCACTCCCTGCTTTCATTATTCCCATGATAATTGTTGGGAAGGTAAAATGAGGGATGTTTTCATTTGGTTTTGATGAACTGCACGTTTCAATGTCATTGGGTGTTGAAAATATATTTATTGCGCTTCCGCTAACAAAAGGAAAGCTGTTGAAGCTTCATTCTTTCATGTTTTAGTGTTGTAACAATTATCGTTTTCCTCGAATTTTACCAGGCGGATAGAAGCAAATGTTGGAAGGATCGTTATTGGGTAAAAGTAAGTATTGTTTTTTTGTTGTTAAACTCGAAATGATAAAATTGATTTTTTCTTTTCAATAAATGATTTGTTGTTTACTCTGTTATTTATTTTGTTTGTTTCTCTGAAGATCAAAATTCCCAAATTCATAATAGAACTGGTGGTACAGAATGACAAACAACTTCACTTTGTACCTAAATTTGAATGGAGAAACGGCTAGCATGCAAAGCATATTTGTGGAAACTTTTGATCGAAACTATAGAGAAACTAAATGACATAAACGACTTAATTCAAATTCTTCCTGCCGGCTTCTGGTTTATGTCATTATTCACCTCCTACAAATTCCTCCTCATTATTTACGATTGTCTATAACTAGGAAATTGTTGTTCTGCCAGGCTAATCTGTGGATCATACTTTTCAGTTACGTGGGGAATTACTTTTGGACCCACTATTTTTTTACCGTTTTGGGAGCCTCATATACATTTCCATCATGGAAAATGAATAACGTGAGCTCATCTCTTCGTTTTTTTTTTTTCTTTCTCTTGACGCAATCTCCATCTTTTAGTTTTTAATTACTGAAGAGTGATTAACTCTGTGCAGGTACCTCACACAACTTTCCTTCTCACACATGTGTGCTTCTTGTTTTATCATGTCACATCAAATATGACACTTCGTAGGATCCAACATTCTGTGGCTCACTTGCCAGAAAACGTCCAGTGGTGTTTCGAAGCCGCCTGGATTTTAGCCCTTTCGTACTTCATAGCATATCTAGAGACATTAGCCATCTCCAATGTAAGTGAAAATAAAAAATATATAATGTATTTTATGAATATGTATGTATAATTTAATATCCTTTTTTTTTGCTTTTGTTTGTGTGCAGTTTCCCTATTATGAATTTGTGGACCGTGCTTCCATGTACAAAGTTGGCTCCTTGTTCTATGCGATTTACTTCTTCGTTAGCTTCCCTATGTTTTTGAGGCAGGCTCTCCCTCTCTCTCTCTCTCTCTATATATATATATATATATATATATAATATGTGTGTGTGTGTATATATGTATATATGATGTGTGGTTCAGATGAATAATAAATCTTAGCATGAATTGTACGTAGTGCTATCATTGATTGTGTTTTAGTGCTACTTTTAACCATGATGTATTTGATTAAAATAGCAACACGATTTATATTAGCATTTGTGAAAATGATAGGACTATGTAACATAAAATAGCATCAAATACGGTTCTCACATTAGGACTAGTTTTTATTTGAACCAGCCATATATATATATACATATTATAATGATCATATTTAATTTTGGCATCCAGGATTGATGAGAAGCCTGGTGATCGTTGGGACTTGCCTCGGGTAGCCATTGATGCTTTAGGTGCTGCAATGCTAGTCACCATAATCCTTGATTTATGGCGTATTTTTCTTGGCCCAATTGTACAAATTCCAGATTCTAAACAGTGCCTTCAACCGGGATTGCCTTGGTTCCTAGGTAATGCCTAGTGTGACCCGTTGGGATGTAGGAAGAGAAACTCGAGCCATTCTGGTCTGGGCATCTCTTTCTCCCTCTCAAGCCACCTACTGTAAGGCTGTAACTGTTAATGTATTTTCTAACATGAGTTCAGTTTCCGTGATGTTGTTCGCCATTCGCTATTGTTGTTGTTTGCTGTGCTGTTGGCTTGCGTGTTTTGAACTGTAGAGTGATGGATTCCATGTAATTGAGATTTGTTTTAGAATTAGTCATAAATTTGGTCCATTTTCGTAGGATCTTATTTTAATTTCATGTAAATTTCGTTTTATTGTGTTTGCAGTTAAAGAGTTCTGGTTTGTTTATCCATAAATTTGGCTACTGAATTTGATGCCCATGAATTGCATAAAAAAAAGCTTTCTTGTCATGAGCAAGATCTTAAGCTTATCACAATAACCACAGGCTATAACCAATGGTGTGCGCTTGACGAATTTGGTTTTGGTACATGGTTGTATGATTTCTTTAATTCAGCCTCTTGCAATTTTATGGTTATTATAAATTTTTTGATTCGATTTAATTAACCGACCACTTATATGTAAATCAAATCGAAAACTAAATTTTACAAAATAAAAACCAAAAAACGAAACTAAATATTTAGTTTCGGTTTTATGTCATATTTTTTTTTTTTTTTTTTTCGATTTCGTTTGGTTAACGTATTATGTGCACCCCTACTACTAATCAAGTTGGTGAAGTGTCTGCAGCTAAAATGAAACAACATTCCTTTGCAAAGATGCAAAATTGTATAAAAATATAGAAACATGAGAGCATTTCCAAAGTATGAATGTCAATGTTGAAATATTCATGTCACATGTTAATAGTTAATTGAATTGTAATTTTTGGCATCTCTGTTGATATAATAGATTATAAGAGCATCTCCAACGGCCTTTCCATTGTGCTATTTTGTTGTCACAACGCACAAATAATCTTCTATGCATGGAAAATGTCTATAATAAGTTGTTTAGATATAGAAGTCATTCTAAACAACTTCTATTATGCCTTATATTATGTATTCAATATGTACTTATTCTCCACCCAACTAGAATTTTACACATCACAAATGATAACACAACTAACATTATTGGTGACACGATTTTTTAATTTCCTTTCTCCATGCCATACAATACAAAATTAACAACATTTCATTGAAGATGCTCTGTACAACTATCTCCAATGCATTTCTTTCCTTCTAGCATTTGTATGTGTATATTTATTTATTTATTTTTTAAGAAAAAAAATGATAAAAGCAACTTATAAAAGATTACCCAGGTTCATTAAATAAAACTTGCCAATGCTGCAGCTTTGAAATTTTAATTACGTTAATTTTTTAATTAAAATGAATAAAGTGGCCTTCATCATCCTAAAACTAAATAAATAATAAAATTAGGAAAATCATTTTTGTAAATTTAAAAAAGTAATTAAGTTAGAGATACCAAAGTTTGAAAGAAAGATTTAATTACCTAAAAAATGACCAGGTAAATACAATGTAACTTTATCTTTAAAATGTGAAAATTGTAATTACATTCTTCGTGTTATTTTCATCTAAAAAGATAAAAATTATTGTGTTACATTCATCTCCAAAAAGTACTAAATATATAATAAATAATAAACATGGTTGAAATTTTAAATACTAGGGGTCGTCCTTGACCGCTCAATCCCCCCGACGAAGTGCGCCTCCGATGTCGCTGTGGAAGGGCCACGATTGGCGGTCTGGTTCGAGGATACTGACGGCGTTTTGGTCGGTGGTAGCCTCCTTCACGGTCAGTGTTAGGATGGCGACGGGAGTCTTCTCCTCAGTCGCCGGTGGAGCTTCTATTTGTGACGGTAAGCCCTCCAACTTCGCTTTGTCGGTAAATGTTGGATTCGGTCCCTTTCGGCGAGGCTCCGCCTCTTTTGGGTGGTGGGGCCTGGTCCTCTGATTTGGTCCCTAGTGGTGGGTGTTGGGAGGAGTGCGAGTCCTCCGAGGGGTTGGGCTCCGGTTGCTGCGGCTTTTTCAGTCGTGGTGGACGGGGTTGAAGGACAGACCCACCTTCACCCTCCCCTGCTCGGCTAGTAATATTAGGCCGCGGGGGAACCTAAGCTCGACTAGTTGTGTTAGACGAGTTCGGGTGGTCTGGTGTGGGGGCTGGTCAATTCTCTTTCGGTTGAAGATGGGTCAATTCGGGGATTGGTTCGGGCTCAGTTTCGACAACTTGTATAGGCGTTCGCGCAGTTTCGGTAGTGGATTCTCTTGCTAGGAGTCTTTCTTGGGTCGATCATTCACTGTTGGTTGGGACCGCTTGTATGCCGGGGAAGGGCTTTACTGGTTATTTTGTTTTTCTTTTTTTTTTTTTTCTGGTTTTTCTTGTTTAGTGCCATGTGTTTGTGTTTGTATTTGTATTTTAGGTTTGGGCCGTTGGCCTCAGTTAGCCCTCCGGTTGGGATCGTACATACGAGCATTACCCTATTGGGGTCTTTTTAGTTTCTTAGTGTTTTGTGTGTTAGCGTTTTTGTGTTAGTGAGTATTACCCCGTTTGGGTCAGCTATAGGCGGTCTTTGACTGTCCTCCCACTTATTCAGCTGTTGGCTGTTTGTATTCAGCTGGTGGATGTACTTTGTTCGTTTATATATAATATCACTATCGTTTCGGCAAAAAAAAAAAAAAAGAATAGTGACTAATGAAAAAGTAACAAAATAAATATTATACTAGTTAAATTTTGGAATATTAAAATTTTAATTACATTCTTTCACGATTTAGTGTTGTTTTCATTGCGAAAAAAATACAAATATAGAGTAAACAATAAAATTAGAAACATACGGAACCTTACATTTTTGTGAGTCATACTGTCTAATAAAATGTCTGCCTTTAAATAGTGGGCTTGACAATAGTCAAGCCCCGTCACAAAAAAAATTGACCATGACAAAACCCATTGAAGAGATAAATATAAAAACATTGTCTCCAATAATGGCATGTCATTTATTTTTTTTCCCTTAACTATAACGCACTGAAGATGCTCTGAGGTGACTGGACAGAGAAGTCAATAACTCGGCGTAGAACTACTACGAGCTAGGCTCTACTTTGAACAACTCATCTCAAATTATGCGACACGACTTCCATATAATCAAAACATTCACGCGTCATCCACGTTAATACCTTTTTTACGTTTTTTGTCTATTCTTTTCACCCGTGCTCTGTTCCTTCATAACTAGGGATCCAAATTAAATACTCATTATGTGCCTCCAATAGTAAAAAATTCTGTAAGAGTGTGAAAATGTTTGCATAACAATAGCGTAAATAGTTTTTCAAACTTTAGAATGAAAGAACAATAACGCAATTTACACACCAACGAACCAATATTTAGCTCTATAAAAAGTATGTGAAATATAATGCAACATTACATATGAGCAAAACCCCAAACTTAAACTATTGAGGTCTTGATCAGTTCAAAGACAATCACAGCTCATATGTCAATCATGCGAATTCTCAATAGACACTAGAAAAATATTATACCTAACTTCTAAATTTTTAAATATAGAGAGTGCTTCATCAAACTTACAACCAGTAGCTTATATTCAAATACCTCATTGGATAAGTGCGTACTCTCTGTTAAAAGTGTACAAGGAAAAAACACTCAAATAAATTCATAGTTGAAAAATTACCATAAGCTTGAAAATCGTCCATTATATAAACCATTTACTGTCCATGAAACTCATGAATCAAATATGGCGTCGCTTATAGTATGTGACAATGAACAATGTTTCTCAAGAGCAGAAAAATAGAAGTATTGGTATCGAAATGACCTCCAACCGGTTAGAATAAGCTAGCAACACCTGGAACTCGAATGAATAGCCGGTTGAACATCCTCAAACCTGTAGAACTCGCACACCAGAGGGGATCATCGGTGAAGAGCATCTGATGCTAAAGTAAGTATATGTTGAAAATGAAATGCAGAGAGGAAAACTCTCTGGAAAATGCTAAGTATAATAGAGAAGGTAATGTATTTTCGGTCATACCTCGCTTCCTTTTATAGGAGAAGGTACCTTAGGGCCCGATTCGGGCACGTGAGCTCTCCACCAGCAAGCGCGTGAGCTACCTCAGTTGTCAGAATTTTCAGAGCCATATGAGCTGTCAGAGGTGTTTACAAGGCACGAACCACTCAGGTGATCCCTCGTGGTTTCACACACGCGAGGATTTTAATTTCCCTAAGATGCATTCTTATCTCTAAGCTCTCTTCATTAGGTGTCCCGATTATGGACTCGACCCCCATTGCATTTAAGTAAAACTGTTGCCGTCCACAGGCCTCAATGTCCTGTCTCTTTGGTCGATCGCTCGACCAGCTCCTCTTCTCTTTGACCATCGACCCATCTCCCTGAAAGTCTTTCACTCGACCTATTTTCTAGTCCAGTCGATCAGGTATGGATATCCCATATCAAAGTCCCTATGCCCAAGATCGTTCTCGGTGCTCCTTCTCCCGCAGCATGCTGACGTCGGACGTCAGAGATGGTGGTGGGGATGGGCAGAAGTGTCAGCCTCGCCGAACACCATTGTATCAGATTCAACTGAATTTATCAAGTTGAATGCTACGACCGAATATGATGCAAAGGCTGTCGTCGAGAAAAAGACGATCATGGCTGAAGCTAAAGGACAATATTTCTCTGACACTTTTTTTTTCCCCGTTTGATCCTCGGCTTGCAGGCTGGAGGTTGGTTGCAGTATGGGGGGAGGTTGGTTGGTAATAGATATGGAGGATGACGACAGGGTGCTGGTTGCAGTGGTAGAGTTGATTTCGGCGGGGGTCGTATTATCGGGGTGGACCTTCTACAATGTCGGGGAAAGGCGGTGGCAGCGTCGATACAACTGATGACCAACGACGGGACAGACGATCTTACCGGCAGTGTGGTATGTGGCTGCAGTCGGCGCTGGGTGGTCGCCGGTGTGATGTCGTATGGTGGCGCTTGACATCGAGTGCGTGTGTGTGTTTCTGTAAATTGAGTGGGTGTTGTGTGTGAGAGAGGGGAAGGGGTAGGTGATAAAGTGATTGTGTGAGAGAGGGGGGATGGAGTAGGTGACGATGAGTGAGTTAGTGGATGTTGGGTGTGGGTCCCGATGAGTTGGTATTATTTATAGTGACCAATTTACTCTTAGTTAGTGGTCAAATACATATATTTGATCATAATATTACTACTTATTTACTATACTGACATTAATGATTGACCGTTATTTATTAAAGTTTGACTTGATCATGGTCAATGATGTGATGGATCTTATCGTCCAGGATCATTCTTATTTCTTTCATTTCCATTATCAATTGAGCGCACTTATATGTATATATATATATGTGTGTGTGTGTGTGTGTGTGTGTGTGTGTTCATGATATTCGATTTGGCATATGTATTGTACATAGAAATAAATAAATATATTTATATTTATAAAAAATTATTATATATGAATATTAATAAGAAAAAAGCTATTTAAAATAATCGTAAGTATACATTAGTTATATGATATAAGTTATAAAATTAATATGATATAAGATGTTAAACCGTATAAGTGACTTGTATCACTTTATAAATAAAATGAAAAAAACTACTTGTACAATTTTTTGTAGAACATTAATTGACAACATGATGTGGCATAATATGAGTGATTGAGATGCAAATAAATGTACGATTAAGATTTGAGTTAATTATACTTTAATGTTGTCAACTAATGTTGTAAACAACAATTGTAAATACAACATTGCCCAAATAAAATATAGTTTTTTACAAACTCAACCCGGAAACTCAAACTAACTCTATTATTGGACCTCTGGAGAACATAAAGAAACATATATTTGGTTGGCTAACAAGGACTAACATATTGACATACTTAAATTCCTTGTCATGTTCATGGTTGACCAGACATAAACTGAAATCCGAATGTGCGAAAGAATAAATGACTCAGATCATGAGGGCTTCAATTATTCCTTAGTTGAATTGTCAATGTCAACGCATAGCTAGCTAGCCTGGAATTGTTATTTTACTTAAACAATTTATCACCTTCAATAATCATTGACTGCGAACACTGTATAAAAGGGCTACTGCTATCCATCAACTATGCAACACAACATAGCTTAGTCCCACTTTAACGGTTTGGCTAAAAAAAAAAAAAAAATATCAAAAGGTTGAGTGAGTGGTCGAGAAATGACATCTCGGGGAAGGTTGCGCCAATGGCGCCACCTTACTTATGCAGTCGCATTCTGTTTAATAGCCGCTAGTGTCCTCGCTGACAAATCCTATTACCACGCTGAGCGTTTCCACAAAAGCAAAAAATTTCCAAAGCATCGAAAGCACATCCCACATCCTCACCATCACGGTTCACCTCACTACTCTCACAAATCATCACCACCGTTAGTTTATAACTATAAATTCCCTCCGCCCCAATCAAAATCTCCCCCGTCTCCATACTACTATAATTCTCCGCCTCCACCGGCTAAGTCACCACCGCCACCAAATTACTACTACAAATCTCCACCACCGGCGAAATCTCCACCGCATCCATATTACTATAAATCTCCACCTCCACCGGCCAAATCACCATCACAGCCTGCTTACCATCACAAATCTCCTTTGCCACCAGTAAAGTCCCCTCCTCCTACTTACTATTATAAATCACCACCTCCACCTGCCAAGTCACCACCACCACCGGCTTACTACTACAAATCTCCTCCGCCACCAGTAAAGTCTCACCCGCCTCCTTACTACTATAAATCCCCACCTCCACCAGCCAAATCACCGTCGCCAGTTTACTACTATAAATCTCCTCCGCCACCAACAAAATCTCCACTACCTCCATACTACTATAAATCTCTACCTCCGCCGGCCAAGTCACCACCACCATCTACATATCATTACAAATCTCCTCCGCCACCAGTAAAGTCCTCTCCTCCTACGTACTATTATAAATCTCCACCTCCACCGGCAAAGTCACCACCACCGCCGTCATACTACTACAAATCTCTCCCGCCACCAGTAAAGTCTTCCCATCCTCCATACTACTATAAATCTCCACCTCCACCAACCAGGTCACCACCGCCGCCAGTTTACCACTACAAATCTCAACCGCCACCAGAAAAATCTCCACCACCTCCATACTACTATAAATCTCCACCACCGCCGGCTAAGTCACCACCACCGTCTGCTTATTATTACAAATCTCCTCCGCCACCAGTAAAGTT
Source organism: Striga hermonthica (assembly GCA_902706635.1). NCBI lineage: Eukaryota > Viridiplantae > Streptophyta > Magnoliopsida > Lamiales > Orobanchaceae > Striga > Striga hermonthica. The sequence continues at coordinate 7,944,095 of CACSLK010011299.1, read as the reverse complement.
ACCCCAACCTCAGTACTACTATAAATCCCCACCTCCACCGGCCAAGTCACCACCACCGCCGACTTACTACTACAAATCTCCTCCGCCACCAGTGAAGTCTTCGCCTCCTCCATACTACTATAAATCTCCACCTCCACCGACCAAGTCACCACCACCGCCAATTTACTACTACAAATCTCCTCCGCCACCAGCAAAATCTCCACCACCTCCATATTACTATAAATCTCAACCTTCGTCGGACAAGTCACCGCCACCACCTGCTTACTATTACAAATCTCCTCCGCCACCAGTAAAGTCACCCCCTCCTCTGTACTACTATAAATCCCCACCTCCACCGGCCAAGTCACCACCACCGCCGACTTACTACTACAAATCTCCTCCGCCACCATTAAAGTCTTCCCCTCCTCCATACTACTATAGATCTCCACTTCCACCGGCCAAGTCACCACCACCGCCAGTTTACTACTACAAATCTCCTCCGCCATCAGTAAAATTTCCACCACCTCTATATTACTATAAATCTCCACCTCCGCCGGCCAAGTCACCACCACCACCTACTTACTATTACGAATCTCCTCCGCCACCAGTAAAGTCACCCCCTCCTCCGTACTACTATAAATCACCTCCTCCACCGACCAAGTCACCACCACCGCCGACTTACTATTACAAATCTCCTCCGCCACCAGTAAAGTCTTCCCACCCTCCATACTACTATAAATCTCCACCTCCACCGACCAAGTCACAACCGCCGGCAGTTTACTACTACAAATCTCCTCCTCCACCAGCAAAATCTCCACCACCTTCATACTACTACAAATCTCCACCTCCGCCGGCCAAGTCACCACCACCGCCTGCTTACTATTACAAATCTCCTCTGCTCCCACTAAAGTCACCCCCTCCTCTGTACTACTATAAATCCCCACCTCCACCGGCCAAGTCACCACCACCGTCGACATACTACTACAAATCTCCTCCGCCACCAATAAAGTCTTCCCCTTCTCCATACTACTATAAATATCCTTCTCCACCGGCCAAGTCATCACCACCGCCAATTTACTACTACAAATCTTCTCCACCACCAGCAAAATCTCCACCACCTCCATACTACTATAAATCTCCACCTCTACCGGCCAAGTCACCACCACCACCTGCTTATTATTACGAATCTCCTCTGCCACCAGTAAAGTCACCCCCTTCTCCGTACTATTATAAATCTCCACCTCCACCGGCCAAGTCATCACTACCACCGATTTACTACTACAAATCTCCTCCGCCACCAGTAAAGTCTTCCCCTCCTCCTTACTATTATAAATCCCCACCTCCACCTGTCAAGTCTCCACCCCTGCCAGCTTACTACTACAAACCTTCTGCTCCACCAATAAAATCTTCCCCACCACCTTATTAGTATAAATCACCACCCCACCAATGATGTCACCACCACCGCCAGCTTATGATCAATTTGATGTATTCCTTTTTACTTATTTTTAATTCTTAACTTTGCGTCTGTCAATAAAGAGGCCCCGAATATCATGCTGGTGTATGTACTTATGAAGCATTCTTCCGCTAGCCTCCGTTTCTAGCAATTATGAAAATGGTGTACCCAAGATTAAGAGTTGCAAATATGAATTGCTAATGAGTATGGTCATTTAAATTTATCTATCAAGATCTGCTTTTTTCATTTTTATCTCAACAGTGTTTGGATAACTTTGGATTTAATTCAAGTGGAAGTTTAGGGTGGCTTATTTTATTAAAAAACAAAATATGTGGCAAGAAATAAAAAAAAAAATATTTTGGACATGAATCAAATGGACGGATTATGGAAATCCGTTTTTTTTTAATATAATTTTATTAGAAAAACAGATTTTCATAATCCGTTTTTATTATTTATTTTTTTTAAAGAAAATGGTCGAATTTAATAAGAATAATAAATCTAATTTATAACACGGATTTTCACAATGCGTTTTTAATAAAAAAATAAAAAAATAAAAAAAATAAAAACAGATTTCCAAAATCCCTTTTTTGCTTGATATAAAAAGCTGCAAAATCCTCCCCCGACCACAGACAACAGCTTCTTACCTTATCTTATCTTCATATCTTAGCTTCTTACCTTTTGTTCGATTTTTGTCAAGCTCAATTCAAAAAAAAAAAAATATAAATTGTCAGAGAAGAGGTTAATTGTTATTTTAATGTAATGTAATATCATTTTTTTGTTTATGAATATTTAAGATATATATTTGGTTAATTGAGTATTTTTAGAAAATCTTGAATGTTGGTTTAATAGTTGTGTTAAATGATTATAATTTGCTATTGTATGCTGGGTTTTGTTGTATGTTGAATATTTATCCGAATTGTTTATGAATTTGATGTTATTGTTGGATTATGGTGATTAGGGTTTTGGTGGTGTTTTTGATAAATTAATTGACATTTTTTTTTGCTGGAGTAAAAATATGATTAATTATATGTTGTTGGAAATGAGTTTTAAATTTAGATTTGTAATAATTGAATTTTCTTGGTGTTTGATTAGCCATTATGTGTTGTTGTAATTTGTAAAATAAATTTTTTTTGTGCAACAGGTTATATATGTCGTCTAACGGTCCCTACTTTGTTAATGTGTACTGGAAAATTCTCCAAAGTGAGTTATGGAATTTTTCGAATTATATGTCTCGTCCGGATTGTTCATTTGTTATTAATGGAATAATATCATATAAATAATTGGTAGATATGATTTACGAAAATGGTGGGTTTCGTGATAGTTGGATAATTTCAGATATTACTTTAATGGCCAGACAACCGGATGGTTCGTTTATTCTCGGAAGACTAAATAATGATAGTGCTCTTTCGTGGATTTACTACTTTCCTCGTATGTCCTATGTGTTTTTGTGTATAGTGTTGGAAGCAAACACACAGGTTACACAGGTTGAGGATCCTACGCCATCATATGGTTACGGGTGAGTGTTTGGTGGTGAGGGTACGTGGACTACGCATGCCGGTAATTTTGGTGAAGGGACTAGTAATTTTGGCTAAGGGACGAGCTTTACCTTGAGAGGACTGGACATTGAGGAAGAAATTGTTGGAGAGGAAGATTTCAGTCCCGATGAAGATGATTTCACTGATGAGACCTCGGAAACCGAATCAGACAGATTAATTAATGAGGAGAGCGAACAAGAATTCATTCAAGAACACCCCTTTCCAAATGAAGGCCTCCACGTATATCACGAGATGGGTGAGTGGGACTCGTCGTGTGTAGACAGGGACGAGTATGCCTTGCTACTCTCAGATGGGCATGTCGAGACTATCCGTTTGGGTACAGTTTTTCGTACCAAGGAAGAAGTCCAGACTGGTATTCTGGCCTGGAATGTTGAGAATCTTAGGGCGGTCCGGACAAAAGATTCCAACAAGAAGTCATTCAAAGTTGTGTGCAGATCAGCTGAAGTTGTACCATGTATATGGAAGGCTCGGGTGAGTCTTAACAAACGTGATCACGACAAGTGGGAGGTAACCGAATGGACCAATAGCCACACTCATGCAGGTGGTCGAGAGAAATGACCACAAGAATGTGACCACCACCATGATCTCAAATTTTATGTTGGCTAAGATTCAGAAGCAGGTGACCTACAGTGTGGAAATGATCAGGCCGACGTAAAAAGTGCCTGGAGCGTCGATGTCAGGTACAAGAAGGTGTGACACGAGAGAAAAAAAAACCATCGATCGTCTGTATGGCACGTGAGAATTGAACTTCGCACAACTCCCCCAGTAAGCAAAAATTAATTATAAATGTATTTACGTGTTGTTTGTAACTATATTTATTTATTTATTTATTTATTTATGGTTACCTTTTATAATTTGCAGGTTTTTTGCCGCCCTTCAAAGGGCAAATTCCGGTACAGTCGTTGAGTGTAAAGTGAAATAGATTTCACCCGGGCTCCTTCAACTCGAACGGCCTCCGCACCTGCAAGAACCCAACGCCGGGGGTGGCCCCAGCGTCGGGCCTCCGATGCCTAAGCCAGTGCTCAGATCAAGAGAGGGAGTGTGTAGTAATGAAATGAGTAGAGAATGAGAGAAAGTGATACCTTAGCCCCTTTTATAGGGCGACTGTACCTTTTTGGGCTCAAGTTGGGCTTGGACCATATTGTTATGCTCTATGTCTTAGTTCGTACGTGGGCTTATCCTCCAATATGTATTCGTTGTATCCATTAACGCGGTCTAGTATAATATCCTATATCGTCTAGTCCCTCCACTCTGGTCGAGTAAGCATAACTCGATCTAAGAGTGAAATGCCTCTTCGAGCTGTTTTCTTCAACTTGCCACTAAGACCAAGCACCGAAGGTCGAATGACCATTGAATGACCACTGAAATAACCTCCAAATGAGCATTAAGATTTCAAGATCAAAAACTGAAAGACTACGAAGGTCGAAAACTGAAAGATTGGACGCCGGGGTCGAAAACTGAAAGATTTGTCGATAAAGACAAGAACCTAATGACCTGCCACTAGGGTCGAACACCAGAAGTCGAACGACAGTTGAGGTCGAAAACTGAATGATATGTTGTTGAGGTCGAACATCGAGTGATCCACCGTTGAGGTCGAAAACAGAGAAATGAGAGACTGCTGAGGTCGAAAGCTGAGAACCGAGAGTCCGTTGAGGTCGAAAGCCAAAAACCGTCGATGAGGTCGAAAACTAAAAACCGAGAACTGAATGACCACTCCCCGAAGTCTTGAATTTGAAATTTTGAACTTAAGTCTGTTGTGTTTCGATCACCATGTTCGCGTTCTCTTATACCACCTCGTCCTATCGCCCCTTAGTTCAAAATTTAAAATTCAACCATGTTATCTAATCCTCTTGGAAACCAAATGTCCTAGTGCCACCATTATTTCCAAAGACCGAAATCAACAAAATCAAGATCAAATAAAGATCATCCCCTTAATAACTTGACTTTGTGAGCTGCCCCGAGTGAACTCCCTCGACCTGCCAAATATGTCGAAAAATAAATTCGACAAACCCAAAATCAAATAAAGTTCCTCGACCTGTCACCGAGCTCTGCAAATAAACTCCCTGAGTTTGCTTGAAATGAGCCTCTTATACCTGCCACTGAAGTCGAAAAATAAATTCGACATACCCAAAATCAGATTATCGTCCTGCTCGAGCTATCCATAATAGAATCCATCGACCTGCCACTGGGATCGACAACACAAATACAGCAGAACTAAACCAGATAAAACCATTAACCTGCTCGAACTATCCAAAATAGATTGATCAAAATCACAAACACAACAGAATTAAACCAACTAAAACCATCAACATGCTCGAACTATCCATAATAAACTCTATCAACCTGCCACTGGGATCAAAAGCATCAATACAACATAACCAAGACAAATAAAACCATAACCCTACTCGAGTTATCCATAGTAAACTTCATCAACATGCCATTGGGATCAAAAGCACAATACCACAAAACCAAATCCAATTAAAACCATTAACGTGCTCGAGCAATCCGTAATGAACTTGATCGACCTGCCATTGGGGTTAAAAACAGAATACCACAGAACAAAATCCAATAAAATCATTAACCTGCTCGAGCTATCTGTTGGTGTTATATACTTAAGCTTTGCTTTAGTGGATATTTCACTTGTTATT